>OZ032116.1:13252325-13444327 GCA_964026355.1 Pseudorhiza aurosa | reverse complement strand
CCCTAACCCTAACCCTAACCCTAACCCTAACCCTAACCCTAACCCTAACCCTAACCCTAACCCTAACCCTAACCCTAACCCTAACCCTAACCCTAACCCTAACCCTAACCCTAACCCTAACCCTAACCCTAACCCTAACCCTAACCCTAACCCTAACCCTAACCCTAACCCTAACCCTAACCCTAACCCTAACCCTAACCTAACCCTAACCCTAACCCTAACCCTAACCCTAACCCTAACCCTAACCCTAACCCTAACCCTAACCCTAACCCTAACCCTAACCCTAACCCTAACCCTAACCCTAACCCTAACCCTAACCCTAACCCTAACCCTAACCCTAACCCTAACCCTAACCCTAACCCTAACCCTAACCCTAACCCTAACCCTAACCCTAACCCTAACCCTAACCCTAACCCTAACCCTAACCCTAACCCTAACCCTAACCCTAACCTAACCCTAACCCTAACCCTAACCCTAACCCTAACCCTAACCCTAACCCTAACCCTAACCCTAACCCTAACCCTAACCCTAACCCTAACCCTAACCCTAACCCTAACCCTAACCCTAACCCTAACCCTAACCCTAACCCTAACCCTAACCCTAACCCTAACCCTAACCCTAACCCTAACCCTAACCCTAACCCTAACCCTAACCCTAACCCTAACCCTAACCCTAACCCTAACCCTAACCCTAACCCTAACCCTAACCCTAACCCTAACCCTAACCCTAACCCTAACCCTAACCCTAACCCTAACCCTAACCCTAACCCTAACCCTAACCCTAACCCTAACCCTAACCCTAACCCTAACCCTAACCCTAACCCTAACCCTAACCCTAACCCTAACCCTAACCCTAACCCTAACCCTAACCCTAACCCTAACCCTAACCCTAACCCTAACCCTAACCCTAACCCTAACCCTAACCCTAACCCTAACCCTAACCCTAACCCTAACCCTAACCCTAACCCTAACCCTAACCCTAACCCTAACCCTAACCCTAACCCTAACCCTAACCCTAACCCTAACCCTAACCCTAACCCTAACCCTAACCCTAACCCTAACCCTAACCCTAACCCTAACCCTAACCCTAACCCTAACCCTAACCCTAACCCTAACCCTAACCCTAACCCTAACCCTAACCCTAACCCTAACCCTAACCCTAACCCTAACCCTAACCCTAACCCTAACCCTAACCCTAACCCTAACCCTAACCCTAACCCTAACCCTAACCCTAACCCTAACCCTAACCCTAACCCTAACCCTAACCCTAACCCTAACCCTAACCCTAACCCTAACCCTAACCCTAACCCTAACCCTAACCCTAACCCTAACCCTAACCCTAACCCTAACCCTAACCCTAACCCTAACCCTAACCCTAACCCTAACCCTAACCCTAACCCTAACCCTAACCCTAACCCTAACCCTAACCCTAACCCTAACCCTAACCCTAACCCTAACCCTAACCCTAACCCTAACCCTAACCCTAACCCTAACCCTAACCCTAACCCTAACCCTAACCCTAACCCTAACCCTAACCCTAACCCTAACCCTAACCCTAACCCTAACCCTAACCCTAACCCTAACCCTAACCCTAACCCTAACCCTAACCCTAACCCTAACCCTAACCCTAACCCTAACCCTAACCCTAACCCTAACCCTAACCCTAACCCTAACCCTAACCCTAACCCTAACCCTAACCCTAACCCTAACCCTAACCCTAACCCTAACCCTAACCCTAACCCTAACCCTAACCCTAACCCTAACCCTAACCCTAACCCTAACCCTAACCCTAACCCTAACCCTAACCCTAACCCTAACCCTAACCCTAACCCTAACCCTAACCCTAACCCTAACCCTAACCCTAACCCTAACCCTAACCCTAACCCTAACCCTAACCCTAACCCTAACCCTAACCCTAACCCTAACCCTAACCCTAACCCTAACCCTAACCCTAACCCTAACCCTAACCCTAACCCTAACCCTAACCCTAACCCTAACCCTAACCCTAACCCTAACCCTAACCCTAACCCTAACCCTAACCCTAACCCTAACCCTAACCCTAACCCTAACCCTAACCCTAACCCTAACCCTAACCCTAACCCTAACCCTAACCCTAACCCTAACCCTAACCCTAACCCTAACCCTAACCCTAACCCTAACCCTAACCCTAACCCTAACCCTAACCCTAACCCTAACCCTAACCCTAACCCTAACCCTAACCCTAACCCTAACCCTAACCCTAACCCTAACCCTAACCCTAACCCTAACCCTAACCCTAACCCTAACCCTAACCCTAACCCTAACCCTAACCCTAACCCTAACCCTAACCCTAACCCTAACCCTAACCCTAACCCTAACCCTAACCCTAACCCTAACCCTAACCCTAACCCTAACCCTAACCCTAACCCTAACCCTAACCCTAACCCTAACCCTAACCCTAACCCTAACCCTAACCCTAACCCTAACCCTAACCCTAACCCTAACCCTAACCCTAACCCTAACCCTAACCCTAACCCTAACCCTAACCCTAACCCTAACCCTAACCCTAACCCTAACCCTAACCCTAACCCTAACCCTAACCCTAACCCTAACCCTAACCCTAACCCTAACCCTAACCCTAACCCTAACCCTAACCCTAACCCTAACCCTAACCCTAACCCTAACCCTAACCCTAACCCTAACCCTAACCCTAACCCTAACCCTAACCCTAACCCTAACCCTAACCCTAACCCTAACCCTAACCCTAACCCTAACCCTAACCCTAACCCTAACCCTAACCCTAACCCTAACCCTAACCCTAACCCTAACCCTAACCCTAACCCTAACCCTAACCCTAACCCTAACCCTAACCCTAACCCTAACCCTAACCCTAACCCTAACCCTAACCCTAACCCTAACCCTAACCCTAACCCTAACCCTAACCCTAACCCTAACCCTAACCCTAACCCTAACCCTAACCCTAACCCTAACCCTAACCCTAACCCTAACCCTAACCCTAACCCTAACCCTAACCCTAACCCTAACCCTAACCCTAACCCTAACCCTAACCCTAACCCTAACCCTAACCCTAACCCTAACCCTAACCCTAACCCTAACCCTAACCCTAACCCTAACCCTAACCCTAACCCTAACCCTAACCCTAACCCTAACCCTAACCCTAACCCTAACCCTAACCCTAACCCTAACCCTAACCCTAACCCTAACCCTAACCCTAACCCTAACCCTAACCCTAACCCTAACCCTAACCCTAACCCTAACCCTAACCCTAACCCTAACCCTAACCCTAACCCTAACCCTAACCCTAACCCTAACCCTAACCCTAACCCTAACCCTAACCCTAACCCTAACCCTAACCCTAACCCTAACCCTAACCCTAACCCTAACCCTAACCCTAACCCTAACCCTAACCCTAACCCTAACCCTAACCCTAACCCTAACCCTAACCCTAACCCTAACCCTAACCCTAACCCTAACCCTAACCCTAACCCTAACCCTAACCCTAACCCTAACCCTAACCCTAACCCTAACCCTAACCCTAACCCTAACCCTAACCCTAACCCTAACCCTAACCCTAACCCTAACCCTAACCCTAACCCTAACCCTAACCCTAACCCTAACCCTAACCCTAACCCTAACCCTAACCCTAACCCTAACCCTAACCCTAACCCTAACCCTAACCCTAACCCTAACCCTAACCCTAACCCTAACCCTAACCCTAACCCTAACCCTAACCCTAACCCTAACCCTAACCCTAACCCTAACCCTAACCCTAACCCTAACCCTAACCCTAACCCTAACCCTAACCCTAACCCTAACCCTAACCCTAACCCTAACCCTAACCCTAACCCTAACCCTAACCCTAACCCTAACCCTAACCCTAACCCTAACCCTAACCCTAACCCTAACCCTAACCCTAACCCTAACCCTAACCCTAACCCTAACCCTAACCCTAACCCTAACCCTAACCCTAACCCTAACCCTAACCCTAACCCTAACCCTAACCCTAACCCTAACCCTAACCCTAACCCTAACCCTAACCCTAACCCTAACCCTAACCCTAACCCTAACCCTAACCCTAACCCTAACCCTAACCCTAACCCTAACCCTAACCCTAACCCTAACCCTAACCCTAACCCTAACCCTAACCCTAACCCTAACCCTAACCCTAACCCTAACCCTAACCCTAACCCTAACCCTAACCCTAACCCTAACCCTAACCCTAACCCTAACCCTAACCCTAACCCTAACCCTAACCCTAACCCTAACCCTAACCCTAACCCTAACCCTAACCCTAACCCTAACCCTAACCCTAACCCTAACCCTAACCCTAACCCTAACCCTAACCCTAACCCTAACCCTAACCCTAACCCTAACCCTAACCCTAACCCTAACCCTAACCCTAACCCTAACCCTAACCCTAACCCTAACCCTAACCCTAACCCTAACCCTAACCCTAACCCTAACCCTAACCCTAACCCTAACCCTAACCCTAACCCTAACCCTAACCCTAACCCTAACCCTAACCCTAACCCTAACCCTAACCCTAACCCTAACCCTAACCCTAACCCTAACCCTAACCCTAACCCTAACCCTAACCCTAACCCTAACCCTAACCCTAACCCTAACCCTAACCCTAACCCTAACCCTAACCCTAACCCTAACCCTAACCCTAACCCTAACCCTAACCCTAACCCTAACCCTAACCCTAACCCTAACCCTAACCCTAACCCTAACCCTAACCCTAACCCTAACCCTAACCCTAACCCTAACCCTAACCCTAACCCTAATACTCGTTATCCCATTCCTCCACAATTGGTGTGAAAAATACCTCAGCTTCCCCTTCACTTTGATCTCCATTAATGGCTCCAGTCTGGCGCTCAAGATGTACTGAGTTATACAGAATATGATCAGGCTTAGAAAGCGTTAATGGTTCTTCCCTTTCAATATGTTCTCTTCAAGCTTGGACCAATAAGAAGAACAATATCAGTTTTAGCTGATCAAACGCGCAAAAACAGTTAAAAAAATACACATTCTTTTACTAAGCCATACACCATACTGAGGAACTAAAAGATCTCGTTTATATTTATGTAAAAAAAACTGTTCTAGAATACGATGGAACTGTTCATTATTCATCTATATAGAAGCTCGATTGCGTAATGCTTAAAGTTATAGCGAGAAACGGAAACACGTTAAAATTGCTTACATGTGTCCTTCAATTCTCCCTCCAGCTTATGATTGTAGAAAATTGAGGTCTTCGCAAAATTGCCTTAACCTTTCAAGTTGCAATGGCTTTTTAAATCCACCGGCAGCATTGAGCTTGATTCCACGTACTGCAGTTTCTTTTCATTTGTAGCAAAGTACTCTTTTGCTGCATGGTAGCGAACATCAAAGTGCTTGCTTCGCTTCGTTTCAAAACTTTTTGCAACTGTTATGGTACCCTGGTTGTCCACGTAATTTGTGACATAAAATTAAATCTGCATCATCGAAGCTTTGATTTTCAGTGTTTTCCACGTCTCCCTCAAAAGTCTAACTTCGACCTGGAAAGGCGCCATCATCTCCTAGTCCTCATCAACTATTTAAAAAAACAAGTGTAACAGAGAATATACAAATTAACAATTCTGGCTTTTTAAAAATCCGGCAATTACACTTATCGCCAAGCCAGTACTTCATTGCTCTTTTGCAAACTGCAAAATTTGGAAGTGCTTTAATCTGTTCACTAGGGGTGCTCCAAAGGAGACTTTCTCTAAAGGACAATGACTCTATTACAAATTTGTTGTTAGTGTTTTTGGCAACCGACATTAATTTTTTGCTCGTAGGTCGGATCTCACAACCTGTTCCAGTTGCTCATTGTTTTGCAAATTTCGATCATCCGTTTCTGGAGACTTTGAACGTGCATTTTCACGCTTTCACTTTTCTCCAGTAACTCATGACAGGAAGAGTCAGTCCTTGAAGAGGATTCTTAGAGCACGGTTGTGCGGATTATTTTGCTACTAGCAGCTTTTGTTGAAAAAAGCCAGATCAACGGGCAATAGCTGAAATTGGAAAGTATTACGGCAGTACATGTCAATATTGCCTGTCGTCTTGAGATATAAGTAGTTACCCTTGACAAGGCATTTATCCTCTTATTTAGGAACCGATAATTATTCATGCCTTGGGTTGGGGCTGAAGAGAAATAGGTTGGGTAAATGACTTTTCAGGCAGCCTTCAGGTTGGGTAAATGATTTATTTGTGTTTCAAGGGCTGGGTAGCATGTTTTAATAGCTAATAATTGCAAATCCATCAATATAGTACCCACTGTACAAGATGAATCTAAACGCTTCCTCCATTATTCAATTACTCTGATTAAAGAGTGCTGGGTGTTACATCCTTCATGAAACGCAGAGAGAAGATTTGAGAATTTCTTGTCAAAAAATTTGCTCATTTGATCTTTTAAGTCTCTCGTAGATCTTAGATATTGAAGGAAGAACACTTAGGGGCCTATAATTTTCTTTAAGAGTTGTAAATCAGCTTCTTTTAGTTCATCCGGGAAGGCTGACCCATGGATGGCACAATTCACACAAGCTGTCAGGAAAGGGCAAATGACATTTTTAGTTGCTTTGAGTAAGGATGTCGGAATAATTCCATTTCAAGTTCTTTACATTTAAAGAATCAAATTGTTTCACGACCTCCCATGGATTTACATGAGAAAATTCAAATTTATCGCCACTGGTTCCAAATTTCTGTTTGATTGCTATAATAATGGTGCTATACTGGTGATCTTCTTGCTTATGCTGTCCATGTCTGGTCCTCTGCTCTAGAATCCAGTGGTGAGAGCAGAGTGATATCTCTCGATATCTCCAAGGCCTTTGATTGCGTTTGGCACAAGGGTCTCCTCGACCGATGCTTGGTCTCCATCACACTCTCTTTAATTGGATTGGTAGTTTCCTCTCTGATAGGTCAATTGCCGTCAGAGTGGACGGCTTCCTCTCCAATCTGCACTCTATCAATGCTGGTGTACCCCCGGGCTCTGTCATCTCCCCTGTACTCTTCATCCTCTTCATCAATGACCTGCTCACCTCCATGTCTTCTAGCATTCACTCCTTTGCTGATGATACCTTCCTAAGTTCCTCACTTTCATTCAATCCAAGTGACCATGCTTCCACCGATATCCAACTCCACAGAAACATTTCAGCCTCGCTTCTCTCCAATGATCTGACAGTTATTGAGAAGTGGGGTAAAGACAACCTAGTTTCGTTCAACCAAAGCAAGACGAAACAGGCTGTCATTTCACGCAAACGTAATCAAAACTTTCCAGCTGTCTTCATGAATGGTGATGAACTGGACACTTCAGCTTCTTTCACACAACTTGGTCTTTCTCTTTCATCTAATCTCACTTGGAAATTAACATCCATTCCCTTGCTAAACATGCATCTCAAAATCTCGGTTTTCTCGCCAGAGCCCGTGGGTTTTTCTCATCTTCTCACCTTCTATCTATATACAAGTCCCAAATCCGTCCTTCTTTAGAGCACTGCTCCTATGGCTTGGGTGGTGCTCCAAAATCCACTCTCCGTCTTCTCGACAAAGTCCAGTCCAAAGCCATTCGTCTCATCAATAATCCTAACCTCACCAAATCGCTCCAACCTCTTTCCCATCGTCGTTTAGTTGGAGATCTTTCCATCTTTTACAGATACTTTAACGGACATTGTTCTCAGGAGATCAGGGAGATTATTCCTGTTCCTCTGAGGCGTGTCAGGACCACCAGAAGCTCAACTCATTCACACCCTTTCCAAGTTTCACTGCATACTTCACAAACTCTATCTCACAAATCATCATTCATCCCAAGAACATGCAACTTATGGAACGTCTTGCCGTCTTCTTGCTTTCCTGAGTCCTACAACATGCCATCTTTCAAATCTAATGTAAATAAACTTGATCTTATCTCTCTATCCTCTTAGCTGCTCGCTTTCTTCTTTCTTTCTTTGTTGGGGCTTTGTATAGGTCACCATGGCCTTTCCTCAACATAACCCACTAAAAAAAAAAAAAAAAAAAAAAAAATAATACAGGGGTGCGCATTATATTTTTGAATTGCTATATTTGGCAATTGTTCGATCGTTGCGTCCTCTGTAACCTCACGAACTTCTTTCAGCGTAGGAGCTATGTCCAGACTGCACTTTATATTTGTGAAATATGTATTAAAGCACTCTGAAACCTCTGCGTACTTCGAGAGTATCTTATGGTCTTCAATCAGGGTGATTTTTTCACTCATAGCAGATGTATTTGAAAATAATGGCTTCATAGTTTCCCAAAATTTTGTATCATTTTAAATCGCCTCCGATTGAATGGATTAAAAGTACTCTCGTTCCATTTTTAAGTTCAAATTCACAACATGGCTCCTCTGGTCTTTGTGATTTCTAATGTCAGCTTCTCCCTTACTTTCATTTGAAAGCAATGTTTTTCAGATTTGTTCGTTTCATTGTAGCTTCTCGTAGTTAATTGTTCACATGGGGTTTGTTATTTCCCCTTAAAAACTTTGTTTTCTTGGGAGCACTTGCTTCCAGTGCATTTTCAAAAGCTCTTTCGAAATTTATGTAACTGACCACTGGTATAGACTGGAGGTTTTGCTCGAAGTCTAACACAAAGCGCTCTTCTGACCATTTTTTATAGTTTCGATAAACCAAGTACTTCGGAGGAACATTGCAGTAAGTTGTTTTAAGAATTGTATAAATAAGATGGTGGTGATTACTAAATCCTGTTTCAAACAACTGAGTCTTTATGAGCGAGTGTCGCTTTTTCGTCAATATTGAATCAATGCACTGGCCCTTGGACGAATTGAAACATGTAGGCCCTTTGATAATAATTTTGAGCTCATACTTCTCCGAAAGGGAGCACAGATGTCGGTTGCTTTATTCAATGGCTGATAGAGCAAAGTCTGTATTGGATGACTCTTTTTTTGCCTCTTCAATCGCCAATTTCAAATTTTGTTTCGTATCCACTCCATTGGTCAAGTTGTTTGATCCTGCGTGAATAATAATGCAATCAGGTTGTTTTCTGGCAGAATGTTTGATGTGGTCAAAGATACCTTGACTGGTAGCCCCAGGATGAGCCCTTACACATACATTATGACTTCTCTGCAATCCAAGCTCGTCTAAACCGTTGAGAATGGAATCGCTAATAACGATGATTTTCTTTCTCTTCTTGTCAGGCTTAGTTGGCTCGTATTTGCTTTGCTGTTGGCTGTGTGGAAGTCTCGTGTGGGGCACTCCCATCAGAGCTCTTAATTGATTCATTAATCTTGTTGGTTTTTTTCTTTTCTTTCGATCTTGGTTCATCTGATTCTTTCCTTTGCAGAGGCTCTTTGTTCTCAGGTTCATCGGCTTGGACACGCTTTTCCACTGAATCACATTGTTGCAAGAATGATTATTGTATACACTGGCAGTTGCTTTTGTTTAAGTTATATGATTCCGTAGGCCAGGCTTTTCCAAGAGTTTCTCGAATAGTTTTCCTATGATCTCTTGTTTATCTCTGAGTTGCCTTTCCAGTGAGATGATGCAGTCTTGGAGGCTGCTGACTAATGCTTCCTGAAGAGCCTCATAGTTAGGCCCACTGGATTTATGTGGGCTCTCCCTTAGCCTAGGTGCAAATTGATTTTTGAGTGACAAAATCTCCCCGTGCCAGTGACGTTTGAAGTCATTCAGGTCGTTTTGTAGTAAATCCAGGCTATTTGGGTTGAAAATATTACATCCAGCTCAGTTTGGGTGGCAATTGATTCTATTTCATCTTCAAAGTATATCTTTCAAAGAGAGCTTATTCGATAGGATATCTTTTGATGTGAAATCACAGTGTGGATCAGTTTCTGTTCTCGTGCGCGTTGAAGCATAGCGGTCGTCGTTCCTTGTGACCAACCATTATTCCGCCAGGCAAACTTCGCTGATGTTTTGCAAATACTGGCCCTTATCCTTCTCCTTTACCTTTTCGATTGCTTTTAGTACTTTGCCAACATCCCTACCTATTTCTTCACTCGTAATTCTGCCAGTTTTATCCATTTTGATGAGAGCTCATAAACAACAGTTAGCGATTTCTCCTTTCCCCTTGCTTTCTCGGCGTATTTTTCCTTTGATGTAATTTTCGCATGAATCGCTGTCTGCTGCGGAGATTTCCATGTCATAAATCCAAGCTAGCATTTTGGCAATGATATCTTTTGAAACATGTGCACAAATTTTATGCAATTCATTTCCGGTTCGCACAGGATTCACCCGTAAATTTTTTTGCATCTCAAGATGGAACAGGTTTTCAATTTGAGACATGATGCAGCGTGTACCTTCCAATAACATGTAACTCATACCTTTGGACGCGGTGAAATGAAATGAAGCAATCCTTGTTTTGCAGGTTGTGCCACGCTTATTAGCGACATCGGAAACTTGGACGAATACAACACATTTAAGAACCTCACCCCATGAACTTTGCCTTAATTATCTTCCATCGGTATCAAAGCACCACTATAGCCTTCAATTGCGTCTTTTATAATTTCACTGTTTGCCAATTTGACAACATATTCGTCATCATTCAATACTTTGAAATTTTTAAACAAGACTTGCAATTTATGACGGCTTTCGAGCACCCGCTGTCCACCATAAACTTGCTTTTGTTTATCGGTCGTTCATAAAATTTGGTGCCATTGATTTCAATCATAGAGATCGTAGTACTAACATATCTAATTGATATTTTATCCTGCATAAATAGGATACATTATCTTGCTCAAACTGGGGTGCTCATTTTTTGCAGTAGTGACTCAGAATGTATAGAGACCCTTAATAGCGAGTAACAAGTGAAATAAAAATAGCACACCGGAAATAAAGTACAAATATTACAGAACATATTATTATACTTTAAATGAAAGAAATCAAGCTTTGTGTATAAAACAATTTTACATTCAAAATCCTTCCAAAAAGCCTGTCACACCTTTAATAACAGATTCGCTATTTCTTTTTGACAAATCACATCCTGAAAAAGATAAGCGATAATTTCCATGAGCTAATGAGCTGCAATAACTTTTTAGCACTTTATTAGGCTACAGTAGATCCAAGAAAATAACATCCTATATTTTCGTACTTACATCTTCATTGTTGATTGGAAGACAATCAGCCTTTTCTAACCATTCTCTTGTTTTTTTGTAATCAGATTTTTGATAATAACACTGCAAATAAATGGTCTTCTATTGAGTTCAATAATCTGATACGATTTCTATTTGCATCAGTTTTGAACTTACGTAAATCCTTAAGATCATTAAGTGAAATAATGCCTACAAATTCTTCGGGAAAGTCCGTCTGCTTGTATCATGAAACCTTCTTACTTTTAAGAGATATTGAGCTACAACTTGTGTTTTAATTTGTGCAATTAGAGACTGTAGCCCAAATAAGACGAGTGTAGATAAACTTAGCATAGCTAAATTTTAACGGGGAGAACCTCTAGCAATAGCAATTAAAATACAAATGATGTCTGCTTATAAGAATTTCATAGGAATAACAAATAATACTGTTACCTTGGCAATTAATAGTGAATTTTCTTTCCAGAAATTTGGTCTCAGTTTTTCAGCCTTGTCATGAAATCAAATAAACGCCATGATAACATTTATTAAATCCTTAGCATGTACAAATATATTCTATGGAATGAAACTTTAGCTGCTTTTCCACTCAATCAATATAACAGAGCATAAAAAGGAAGGAAATTTTTTAGTTACCTGCAAGGCATAATCAAGTGCTTCATCAACAGTGGAAGTTGGAGGCTCTCCATAGACTGCTGCTGCTATTCTCCTTAAATACCATGGCAACATTGAAACCTTTATTAAGTGATATACAGGAGAAAATTTGACAATCAATTCAATTCAATGAGATTATATGCAAATAGATGTATTTACTAATTCATTACACAAAAATATGAAAATTTGAATGGAGTTAAGATTACTTAACTTGCCTCAAAGCACCACCTCCCAAGAAGACTGTAAGCTGATGGATCTTCAGGATTTAGTTGAATTGCTCGCTCAATTTGTTCCTAAACAGTGGGTGATGCTTAGGTTGATTTCACATCTAAGAATCCACAACATTAATTGGAAAAAATATATAATTATCTACCATTATATGCAGTTGTCTTGTTCACCTAATTCATCTTTACAATCTAATCTGTCTATCTCTGCATCAGTAACTGGGTACTTGGCATAAAGCTGGAGGGTAGTGTGTTAGGAGGAAAAGAATTGGCCACTCTACCTGACAATACAGTGGCTGATTTCATTACCTGCCTTATAAAGTTTCTCTGCTTTGAGTTTAATATGACTTAAATAAAGCTTACATTCTACGTTAAGATTAATTTGCAAATATTTCCAGAAAAAATTTCAAAAAGATATTACTTCACTCAACCTACTCCCATATCTTGTCAACAAACTTGCTACATCTGTTATAGTCCAATAAACTTGAAAATAGTCACTTTTGCCATGCCTAAATGCTCAAATGATGCAATTCATTGCTAGGCATTTTTGGATGGAAAAATATAACAAGGTACATGATGAAACAGAAAACTTGCCTTGTATTTGTAACCTAATTCAATTTTCTCTTGTGAACCAACAAATTGAACATAATTACCAAGAGCTATACCATACCTACAACATTTAAATCAAATTTTTTTATTGAACTTGAGAGGGAATTATAATTGGCTTAGGAATTAACATCAAACTTTTTCTGCTGAGTCAACTACTGCTGCCAACAAAATGCACTATCATATTCTTGATCATATATGTGTGAATAAGACTGGCATATTGGAACAAACCATTTGTGTGCTGAGGCAATGTTGTCATCCAGTTCAACTGCTTCCTTGCAAGTTTCAATTGCTGAAAGAGACCTTTACACTTCAATTTCTCAGTAATTAAAATAGAGATATGTAATTCCATAAATGCAATCCAGTAAAGTGTAAAGCCATTAATTGTGATTACCCACTGGTAGTGAAAGGAAAGAAACCATAAGTAAATACACATACAGTTGAGTGATAAACAGACGTAATGGGAAAATATTAATGCCTACATAGACCTACAAAAATTTGATGGAATGCGGCTATCATGTGCAATCTAAAAGATTATGCCTTCTTATTTGCCCAAGAGTGCTAAATAATTTGTCAACTTGTAAAGCAAATAGTGGCTTGAAATATTCAATGAGTTTGAATGATTAGAATTGTTACCTTCTTTCATAAATAATTTTTTGCTATCTTCCTTGTTCTCTTTTCCTGCTAACATTGCCATATCATACTGAGATCTTCCCAACCGCCACAAAATTTCAGGATTTGATGGGTTCTTCAGAAATCAAAAAAAAAACCTTTGTAAACAACTTTATTTTCTTTTTATCTTCCTGATCGATTCTTTGCACAGAATTTTTCAACGGCCATGACGCAAGCATGCTTTGAAAAATGCTCAGTGCAAATGGTATCAGTGCAAAGCATGAAAGAATTCAATTCATCAGGAAATTAGAAAACAAGGAATCCTAGATTTGGATTTAAAGGTAAAATTTAGGTGTCAGAAAATGGCGATGGGAAACTTTCAGATATATCCAACAAGAGGTGGAATAAAATCTGGTCAGGGAGGAAGGGGTATGATACTAGAGAAGCAAGATGATACAAAAAGATGAAATATAAGGACTGTGTGAATGTCAAGGCATTTGTGAATGCTTGAGATTAACTTTCGTGCTGCTTTGGAATTGAAATCATAAGAACAAAACATAATCCAAGAATAGGAAGGAACTTTGGTGATCAAAAATTAAAAATTGAAAAAAATGAGATGTATTCTGCTGAATGGAAAAAAGGAAATTTAGAAAAAACTGTATGTAAAATATTTAATGATGCCAAGCACAAACAACTAAATCAAGGATATACATAAAACCAAGCACAGAGAGAATTCACAAACCTCTTTTGAGAGTTTGAATAAGAGTTCATAACTTTTTTCTCGATTGTCATCAGACCCTTCCCTCAGTTCTTCTGATTCCTTCAGTCTTTTGGCAACATGAGGACTGCTTTCTCTTTATAAAGACATAATTTATGATTTTAGATGTTGGGGGGGACACTTTGCCTGTGGTGCAAAGATTGCCGAAAGCTAAGGGCACATAAATAGTTTAAATGCTGTGTTTTTATCATAAAAGCGAATGGCATTTGTTCATTCACCTTACAAATGAAACGTCTGTGGAGTCTTTGCTTGGAGCAAAGTCAAAAAAAACATCCCCATCTTCTTCATCTTCTCCGTGGCTTTCTATATTCCTGAGTGGCCCAACCTTTTCCGATTCCGACTGTTCTCTCCTTAAACTTGAAATTATTTGATTCAAATTGGATACCTGATCAGTTAACCCCTTAATTACACAGGCCAAGTCGTCTTCCTTTTTCTCGTGGTTTCCATAGAATCTTTGCATTAATGCACCCATGCATATACCAACACCAACCCCAACCACGATGCCCAAGTGTTTCGGATAAAAATCATTATTTGACGATGATGCTACCATCTTCACTTTCATGAGATCTCTGCTATTTCTGTTGTTTACGAAAACGATATCCTAGTTCCGAGCCATTCCTATACGCGCCATATTTTACTTGTGTTTTACTTGTGCTCAGAAGAGGCTAGCCTCGCCTTCCGACATTAGCACAACACAATGCCTCATTTGGTAATTAGTACTCAAATAAGACTGGTACGTTCAAATCACTTCTCAAAACTTTGGAATCTATTTGGCCAAGAATCATCCATGTATCAAATTACAGCATCTTTTGTTGTATTTATTTGAGATATTATTCCCCTGAATCAATTTTCTAGATCAATTTTTTCTGAATTAGGCCAGTTATCACGCCTGGGTCCTTCTAATGAGGTAATTATTGTTCTACAGGAAATTGGCCCAACGATTTGTGGAGATGAATGGTCCGATCCAACTATCATGAAGTATCTGGACTGCCAATTAGTTGAAAGAGATGGAAACATTTTGTATGTGAAGTGAACAACTTACATTTCCTAAAAATACAAGAGATAGACCATTTTTCTATTGGCTCTATCCAAGCATTTTTGTAAATTCATCATTTTTGTTTTCACATGTGGTTCCTTAACCTAACATGCCCATCTTATACCTCAAGAAAATTCACTACTTTTCATATTTAACAATTGTTCTTTATTCTGTTTAGCAGACAGTATGAATGCAGTCACCCACCACGTATTGTTCTAGACAGATGTGAAGAATTGGGATTTAAAATTGTGTCAACATGTGGAGTTGGACAGACTATAATGTGGACATTACACAAAGAATGAGTATTTCAATGCAGCAGTTTGCTTCTTTTGTGATTAAAGACTTCATATGGTGATGTGATGTCAAACATGTTTTTTTTTATTAGTCCTTTGAATGCTTTGGAATGAATTGGCAGCAGGGTGTTTATGTTTTCATTGATTAAAAAACATAATCAAAATTAAAGATTAAGGAATTCGAAAAGATAATTTGAACTTATTTAGCTGAGAGGAAACGATTATGAAAAATTGCTTAGAGGTCAGAGAAAGTTGCAATCATTAGAACCTTGTTTTGAAAGTATGCTACTATGATTTTCCATGAAACCTTAATAGAATCTATTCATTTACTTTAAAAAGCATTCTTTTTCTTGTGAGTAAAAGTTATGAAGACCAGCTTAATAGAAGTGAGAAGTGTAACAAATTGCAACTTTAAAAAGTATAGATGGCCAATGGAATGGCAAAACTGGCCATGGAGGGAATTTATGGTTCACTGGTATAATATAAAGTGGAATATCCTTAGTGCAACTACCATGGCACACTGAAATGTTCATTGTGACCTTGCTTAACCCGTTGTAAATAATTATGCACAGCAATTACACTATATTTGTTATTACGCTGAGGAAGGTTTGCTTCCTTGGCATTTGTTACATAAAATCTTAAGCAATCACTTACATTTTGAACTGTATGTCAGCATCAATATACTTGTAAAATTTAAGGCTTTTTTTCTCAGTTAGATCCATCCAACTGAAAACTTTTTTCCAAGTGAGCACCTACCACATTTTAAGCTTATCTTTTGGGTCAGAGTGACCTAGGAATCAGGAGAGTTTTGCTCAGTATACTCTTTCTGCATAGCTTCACTTGGGGAAAACTGCCTTGTTTTGCAGTTTAAATATTTGATTCTGTGCCCTAAACCCCCCAAAAAGGGACATGCAATTTAAAAAGCCAGTCAAGTTCAATCTTTTCATACAATGACGCTAATGATATTTATAATTTTGAAAAATCTGATCAGACATGCAAAAGCTGTTTTCAGCATCTATCTAGTAATGACTGGAGAAAGCTATCTAACCTGTACAAAAAGCAATTTAGAAAAGTTTTCTTATGAACATATACAATACAATGTCTCTCCAACAAAAATTTTGTTCAAAAAAGACCATACTGAGGTGTAAAATTAGGATTAGAATTTGGATAACATACCAAGAAACAAACAGTGAAAAGGAAGAATGGTCATCAAAATGAGACCTGCAATGTTGCATCTACTTTGGGTTACCTTTACAGGTCTGTCAGCAGGGGGTACAAGATCTCCACTACAAGGTCATTTCCACAGAATTCCCACCTTTTAACAATGATAATTATTGTATTAATGTAATGGTATGCTACATATGATAGCATTTAGGAATAGCGTATGGTTTGTTATTCGCGTTAAAATGCGGCTGTTTGTCTCAACCCGTATGGAAAGATCTTGCCTTCTTGATCTTATTTAATGTGAAGAGAACGCAGAGCCAAAGAGAGGATGAGTCCCACTGAAGTCTCATGAACTGACTTTATAATGATTACATGCTTATATACAATCATAATAATAAGCTCCAATTTATTCCAATTAGTTACTAAAAAAGAAAGGACAGGAAGAGCTAGCTTAAATGACAAAGGGAGACGAATAGGTGCAGTGCAGTTATGAAATATAACAGAAAGTGGCATACAAATTCATAGGTAGCCAAAAGTGGAAATAGTGACAGATAGAAATGTGAGTGGCAGTGAGACAGCTGAGGTCGCCTAAGTATTTGCAGCAAAATTGCAGATGTAAACTGTCAAATATGGTCACACTTGAATCCAATTTTAGATAGAAGGTAAATGAGAAATGAAGATTTGTATACAGATATCTAGTAAATGAATTATAGACAAGTGAATTCGAAAGAAATATTGAAAATTTTATATAATTAATTTTAATGTGACTATTAATTGATCGCCTTAATCATAGCTTTTCCTTTGACAAATATGCATGGTACTCCAACTTTGAGCTCAAATGTGCTGCTTTGAAGTGACAAAATAAGGCTCTTGCATCCTTCTAACTGCTTTGTTACTTCAACTGTCACGTTTTCTGGGTCAAATGCAAAGTTAATCTTGTTACCAAGGTAGGTAATACCGTTAAAAGAAAGAGTCTGTGTTCCATCAGGAAGGACTGGGTCCAAATGCAGGCCATCCAACTGGAGTCGTATCCCTCCATAACCAAATATAAGACTTTGCAAAAATCCACCAGCGCCAGTAATGAAATTCACCTCTCCACCGTCTGGGGTTTCTCTCCATACCTAAACGAGTAAGCTAAATGCTAACTTCTTCAAATTCAAAACCGATACATTTTCACTCAGTCTTTATGAAGATTACATGGCTATAATGAAGCATACCTACTTGGGTTATCCTACTTTGTTAATTGATGCAAATGACATCCATGAAAACCTCTGAGGCACAATGGCCACCTAGGAAGCATTTGAAAACAAATCTCCCTTATTTAGACTAATTTTATTCAGCAGCCAGGTGGAGATGGTTCAATGCCATGAGGACTTGGCAGCAATGGCATAAATCTGCATGTCACCAACTCATGAGAAGGAACCACAAATTGTGGAGAGTGAAGTCAGAATGAATGAACACAAATCTAGAATCCTATGATGGCAGTGAAAGAAGCCATCAAAGACATTTGCCTGACAGTCAAATAAACAGAAAAAATAGGGTGATGAGTAGACTTTGAAATTCTAATTGAAAAAATGTGAATTACTTTTATGAAATATTTTTTCAGCTTAATCACCATTTTTTTCGAAAGAAATAGCCATTTTCAGGCAGAAAAAAATACCTTGCAATGCCTGAGCATCAATTTTTCGCCTTGCAATAATGTTATTTTATTAAACTTTTAGGACAAAAAAGGGAAAAAATCCAACAGTTCCCCTTCGTTGGCAGCGCACCACATCTCAAGGAACCGCTGAGATCAAGAAACAAAGTGATTAAGGTGTCAGGATAGCCCAATGGTAAGATTCTTAAGCACTGATCCTATGGTCAGTGGTTCGAGTCCCACCTCAGCTAAACTTCCACTTAGAGTGAGGAGAGTTGCCAGCTCTCTGTAATTCCAGGTGTATGAATCACAAGGTGTGGTCACATCGAGAGGAAGGACCTGGACATTGCTCTACAAGCAAAAAGCTTCTCAGTGTCCAAATTTCTACCTTTAACATCTAGGTAGAATCATGTGTAAAAAAAATAAAGCCGAATGCATCCTGTACATGACATAAGCTTAATCAACATGCTTTCAAGAACCCTAACCCAAATGTGCCAACCAAGATCATGGTCTACAATGCGCTTGTCATCTCCACCTCTTGTACCACAGTGAGACCCGGGCAGGGACATAGGAAGAATCTAGAAAGTGGGGGTGGGTCCAAAAGGGCAACTTCTAAAACGATACAGATGGCAGAAATAAAAAGGTCTGACCACAGATGGTGGAAAACTAATGAAAATGATACTGACAATTAGCTTGATAGAAAGCTTTCATTACAAATATGCAATCTTATTCCATATATTAATGAGACTAAGAACAATAATAGTTTGGAGTGCTCATAACAATTACGCTCAAATTACCTGAGATCATCAGACATGGCAGATTTTATAGATTTTACAGGATTTTATAGATTTTACAGGATTTTATAGATTTTCTAGATTTTACAGGATTTTACAGGATCAGTACAGTGAAAACAAACCTTGAATGGCTCAGATATATTTGCATATCCTTCCTTGAATGATATTGCTGCCAATGATGGATTTTTCACCTCTAACCATCCAATTGCAAACATTGCCTTTGTCATGGCTGGTCCATTTTTATCTGTGTATTTTTCATAAACTTCCAAATCCTTTATTCGCACTTCTTTTGGCATTTCAAACATCAATGGAAATCCAGTAAGTATTACATCAGCTTGTTTAACAATTGTTCCTAATTTATAACCATCAAATTCTGGATGATACTGCAGCTTTTCATCAAAAGGGATATACATATTTGATGCAATATTTGCCCAGATCTCAGGTACCTCTCTTTCAAACAATGTGAGTATATAAATTGCAAATTTCAAGTTCATTTTGGCAATGACATTTGTGTAAACAGAGTTGTTTATATCATAATGATACTCATCTGGCCCTTGCACATGGCTAATGCAATATTGCTTCTTTGTTTTGTCAAACTCTACTCTACTGGCCCAAAATTCTGCTATACCTGTTACCAATAGCAAACCTTTCATTTTGAACCATGTGAAATCGTGAGAGGCCATCCAGTACTGCTGGACAGCAAAACCAATATCACCAATGATGTGATGTTCAAACTTGGAGTAGGGATCAGGCTCAGGACAAACTTCAAGACCTGAAGCAGCACTCTCCCAAGGGAACATCAGACCTGTTTAATCAGTATAGGATCATTAGGCATAGAAACAGCTTTGAAAGGTTGCCTATAGGTGGCAAAAAATTAATCAATATCAACCCTTCCTTTGGGGTATGGAGATAAGCTGTTTAGCTTTCCTAAGCAACTAAGAACCAATTTGGTGACACAGTTAATGAAACCTGGGATTTGCACTGTTTTAAATTTTATGCTGCTGTATACTATACAGAATAGCAATGCAGGGTGCCATCCATTTTTATCTTGTTCCTTTTCCCTTTGTTAAACCAGCACCCCTAAGGAGACCGTTGTGGAAATAAGGTCAGCTTGAATTTTAAATGCTATCCTTACCACTGGGGTGTTAGCCTATGTTTTATTGTATTTTATTCTTTTAAACTTGTATAACTTGCAAATAAAAAAATGTGGCAAATTATACATACATACATACATACATACATACATACATACATACATATATGCTCATATCATATGAACAAACATGCACCAAAATTCCATGATATGGGATGAAAAATTGGGAAAACTTAACAGTGCTAGTAGGAAAGTCACAAAAAGCTTGACAGTGGAGCATAAAAACATCAAACATAAGTCTTAATGAAGAAAAATAGATGAAAATTGTACCTTTGTAGCCAGCTTCTTTAGCTCTCTCTATGGCTGAAGTCATTCTTTCAAAACGATATTCAAGGCAGCTTTTTGCTAGATCTTGGTAGAATAATAACAATGGTGGATACATCCATGTTTCTTGATCCCAAAATGTATGCCCAAGGTACCCATTACTAGGCAGGCCACCAGGACTTAAACCATATGGCCAAGATGCATCCAAGGAACTACAGAGAAAGGTGAAGGTGGCTGAAATGAAGATGCTGACTCCCTCTGGGGAAGACCAAACTAAACATGATACAGCATACACCATCAGAGAGACCATTAGGGTGAGTGAACTATATAAGAAGCTGAGAGAGGGCTGGCTGAGGTGGTTCCGGGACATGTGGAATGTAGGTAGGAAGGATGTCCTGGGAAGAGGGTGTGGAGGATGTCGTAGGAGCAGTAGGGCAGAAAGAGGGAAGACTGAGAAGGAGGTGGAAGAATTGTGTTTGGGAGGAGATGGAGGCAGTGAGGGGTGATGGAGGAGGATGCACAGGATAGGGCAAAATGGAGAAGGTTGATCTACTCCAGCAACCCAATAGATGGGATTTAAGCTCAAAGAAGAAGAGCATCCACAGAACTACAGCAGAAATAACCTTTATTGTAAAAGCTACATTTTTATCAATATGAAGACCTGAAAAGATTGACCACAACACAATGTATACTTAAGAAGCATAATAAACTACAAAATAAGTGAAATATCATTAGAACTTTGTGTATAATAATTATGAGGCATGTGAATGATATGGAGGTGACTGGGAGCCAACATCGCGGAATACCAAAGAAGAGGTGATGGGATGGAGTAAACCTCAACATGTGAACTCTAGGGTTACGTGTGAGATGGCATAAGACTGCGCAGATTTGGAGAAAGAAATTGGCAGCAGCTACCCCTTGTGGAAGAAGCTAGTAGAAATGATGATAGCTTTGCATATAATGTAATGTGCATGAAGTATAGACATACCAAAGAATTTAGATAACTGATACCAGAAGAGGCTCTGTTAGCCGGCCCATATAAACAAGATGAGACAGCTACTTTACCTTATTATATAATACATACTCGAATGTACTGCTTGGGCTAACTTGAGATTACCAGTAATACTAATAATTCCTTCATTCCATATCTTTTTCCATTCATTTTCATGACTGTTCCAAAATCTTTGATAATCTTTTTCGATCAACAGTTTTGCATTCTGAAAATCATTCAAAGCTTTGACTTTTGGCTCATTTGTCTCTAATGATGTTGATACTGCAGTTATGAAATAATAATTTTGCCATTCATCAGACTTAGAAACAAACATCTCCAAGTTTTTCCCAGGTGTGTAAGCAACTGCTACTTCCATTTTTGGCACTGTTAGATCTTCAGTTTCATTGGTCAACCCAGCCATAAAGTCACAGCCTAGAAGAACATAGATACTCATTCAGCTTCTTCAATGAAGAGAAGCTTTAAGTAGCAAATTGTAAAATCTAATTCATAGTCTATTGATACTCAGTTCAATGAAGACAAAAAATTGTAGACCATGGCTTCAAGTGGGTACATGCTTTACTCTGAGACCTGCTATTCCAATAAGTTGTTATGCAAAACCCCAACAAAAGAAGAATGTGAAAGACTAAGAGGATAGGGAGATCAGAACAAGTTTTGATACTTTAGATTTGAAAGAAGACATGTTGAAGGATTCAGGAAGGGAAGAAGACGGCAAAACGTTTCATAAATTGCCTGTTCTTAGAGATGAATAATGATTTGCAGGATAGAGTTTGTGGATAAGGCAGTGAAACTTAGAAAGAGTGTGAGTGAGTTGAGCTTCTGGTGTTCCTAGCACGCTGCAGAGGAACTGGAATAATATCCCTGATCTCCTGAGAACAATGCCCGTGAAAGTATCTGTAAAAGATGGAAAGATCTGCAACAAATAGATGACGAGAAAGAGGTTGGAGGGATTTGGTGATGTTGAAATTGTTGATGAAACGAAAATCTTTGGATTGGACTTTGTCAAGACAACAGAGTGGATTTTGGTTATGGTTTGGAACAGGTTCGTTCTGGCTCCTTTGATCTTGACAGACAGTGGCTGTCTGTGCCCAAGGTGATTACTTGATAAAACTGCAGCATCGGGCGTGGCTGTATAGGCCAATGAGGGAACTGCATTGCCTGTTGCAGGTGCTGCAGATGAAGACTGGCTTCTGTCCTTGTCCTTGTCCTTGTGTCAGGGTGGGGGCCATCTGTAGCCGCTGCTGCATGCAAAGATGTTTATGGTTTGGATAGGTGGATACATGTTTAAAAAGGGAATGAATGTGTCATTTCCAAAGTGAGATTAGAGGAAAGAGAAAGAACAGCTTGTGTGTTAGAAGTTGAAGTGTCCAGTTCATTGCCATGCATGAAAGCAGGTGGAAATTCTTGGTTGTGTTTACGTGAAATGACAGCCTTTGTTGCCTTGCTTCAGTTGAATGAAACTAGGTAACCTTCCCCTCATTTCTCTGTAATTTTCGAATCATTGGTGAGAAGAGAGGCTGAAACTTCTTTATATCGCAACTGGCGTGGTCACGTGAGTTACATGCACATGATTAAGCATCTAAGCAGTTGTCAACTAACTTGGTAATAGTAGACCTCAAATCCTTAAGGTCTTGCAAATATTTACTACCTGTTCTTTCTTCATGCTTAAAGCCAATATCTTTACTTTGCTTTTCTGAGCAGGACTTGAATAAAACATTAAATCCACTTTCGTTCGTCGTTTTAGCTCTAACTTCCGTAATAATCAGATTTCTGTAGTATTTATGAGCATATACACTTTGCTCCAAATGTATGCTGTCATCCATGGATTTGATTGCTTGTGTGAAACACCCATTCTTTGCATTGAGTGTGTATAACGTTTTCAGCTTGTCTTCTGGGACATTTTCCAATGAAATCTCTACGGGCAAAGTGGATGGGATACTCGCACGATGGCTGTTCAAACGATCTCCATTAAAAATTCCCGCGGCGTAAATAGACTCGCTGAAAATTCTTGTTCCCAAGAACCCGTTTGAAATTGTTGCTAACAGCTCTTGATTGTGAGGGAGCATATCGCAAGAGTATACCCATTCAGAAGACTCGTCTCTCGCCATTTTTAAAGCAGAAGAAACCAATTTTCTCATTAGATTGTTGTTGCTGTTGTCGTTGATGTGTTGGCTGCACGATGGCTGCTAAAACGATCTCCATTAAAAATTCCCGCGGCGTAAATAGACTCGCTGAAAATTCTTGTTCCCAAGAACCCGTTTGAAATTACACTACTACAGTGGCTTGTGGTGATACTCTAACTGAACTGTTTGGTCTTGGCCGTTGGGTCCTATTTTGACCTCCTCCGCCCAAGATCTTGTGGCAAAGGCACCATTGAACCGCTGATATCGCTTCCTTTTGCTGCAAATCCACATCCACCCTGCCGCAAGTCCAGGATTTCACCATTGCCTGCTACAGTTGGCCGGGGCTCAGTTATTAGGGAGTCTAAGCAACCACGACGATAATGATAATGATAAAGTGACGTCATACGGTGATCGTTATCATCGACGCCAAATCATGTTAAGCATTGAGCATCGATCGATACCGATAGGATTTGGCGCCTTGCATGCAGCGCTGGATTGGCGAGGTGACACATTGCCTTGTTTATTATTGAAGTTTTTATTTAAAAAATCACAAAAGAAGCTAAATTTGTGTAAAGAATATGGCGATCAATAATATGAACGAAGCTATTGCTATTGCACGCAATTTTAATGCCATAGAAGAGGCAAAATTTGCTGCTTGGAATTCGAAAACGGGCATAGAGTCAACGTTCCTTCCATGGATGGAAAATTCGACCTGGATGAGATAAATAACGATGAATGTACGGCAGAAATTCGATTCGAAAAAGACACGTTCATAATTTACAAGAAGTTTTCACATTCCTGCAGAACAAGTACTTTTTCGTCTTCTTTTTCTGTGCCTTAGCCTAAGTAGGCCGTGGGTGCACTGAGTCACGCACATTCTTTCTCCATTCCTCTCTACCCATTGTTTTCCGTTTTAGCTGTCCCAAACCTTCACCAGTCCACTGTTTGAGGTCATCTTCCGATTGTCTTCTTGGTTTTCCTCTTCCCCTGCTGCCATCTACTTTCCCTTCAATCGGTGTCTTGGCCATCGCCGTTTGTTTCCTCATCTGGTGTCCGTAGTATTTCAGCTTTCTTCTCTTCACCGTCTCCACTACTGATTCCGGCCTTTCTCCTAGGATCCCCGTCACCTTTTTTTAGTGGGTTATGTTGAGGAAAGGCTATGGTGGCCTATAAAAAGCCCCGACATAGGAGAAAAGAAGAAAGCGAGCAGCTAAGAGTGTAAAGAGATAAGATCAAGTTTATTGATCATAGATTTGAGAGATGGCAAGTTGTAGGACTCAGGAAAGCAAGAAGACGGCAAGACGTTCCATAAGTTGCATGTTCTTGGGATGAATGATGATTTGTGAGATAGAGTTAATGAAGTAGGCAGTGAAACTTGGAAAGGATGTGAAGATCTCCAACTAAACGACGAAGGGGAGGATGTTGGAGTGATTTGGTGAGGTTAGGATAATTGATGAGACGAACGGCTTTGGACTGGACTTTGTCGAGAAGAAGGAGAGTGGATTTTGGAGCACCACCCAAGCCGTGGGAGCAGTACTCTAAAGAAGGACGGATTTGGGACTTGTATATAGATAGAAGGTGAGAAGATGAGAAAAACCCGCAGGATCTGGCGAGGAAACCGAGCTTTTGAGATGCATGTTTAGCAAGGGAATGGATGTTAATTTCCAAGTGAGATTAGATGAAAGAGAAAGACCAAGTTGTGTGAAAGAAGCTGAAGTGTCTAGTTCATCACCATTCATGAGGACAGATTGAAAGCTTTAATTACGTTTGCGTGAAATGACAGCCTGTTTTGTCTTGCTTTGGTTACCCCACTTCTCAATAACTGTCAGATCATTGGAGAGAAGCGAGGCTGAAATGTTTCTGTGGAGTTGGATATCGGTGGAAGCATGGTCATTTGGATGGAATGAAAATGAAGAACTTAGGAAGGCATCATCAGCAAAGGAGTGAATGCTAGAAGACGTAGAGGTCAGTAGGTCGTTTATGAAGAGAATGAAGAGTACAGAGGATATAACAGAGTCCTGGGGTACACCAGCATTGATAGAGTGCATATTGGAGAGGAAGCCGTCCACCCTGGCGGCAATTGACCTATCGGAGAGGAAACTATCAATCCAATTAATGAGAGTCTGATTGATACCAAACATCGGCAGTTTAGCGAGAAGACCCCTGTGCCAAACGCGATTAAAGGCCTTGGAGATATCGAGAGAGATCACTCTGCTCTCACCACAGGCTTCTAGAGCAGAGGACCAGACATGGACAGCATAAGCAAGAAGATCACCAGTAGACCTGGCTTTTCGAAAGCCATACCGGTGATCAGAGAGAAAACTGTTTGCTTCAAGGAAGGTAAGAAGTTTTTTAGTGATGATGGTCTCCATTGTTGTAGAGTTGAGTGAAGTGATTGCAATGGGACGATAGTTGAGTGGATTAGACTTGTCACCTTGTTCCACACAAAGCCATTGGTTTTCTTTTCTTGCCACTTGCTTCTCAGCATTCTTCTGTACGATTTCATTTCAAACGCCTGCAACTTATCCATGCTCTTCTGGTTTTGTGTCCAGCTCTCACATCCATATAGGAGTGTTGCCCATGCAATGGCCTTTGTGATCTTCAATTGGTTCTTCAGTCTGAAACCTTTCAAGCTCCATACTGCGTCCAGTCTAACCATGGAACTTGTCGCTGTGCCAATTCTGTTCCTAATCTCTAGTTCTGATGATGTTCCATTCTCTGTGATGGTCGCCCCCTAGTATTTGAATCTCTTGACTTGCTCCAGTACTTCTCCACCAATGCTTATCTCAAGTTTGACTTCCTCTTCTCCACTTCCTGATACCATGGTCTTACTCTTCTCCTCGCTGATTTCCATTCCGAATCTTGTTGATGTGTTATGCAGTCTATTCGTTAGTTCCTGCAGCTCTGCTTCGTCATTTCCCAGCAGATCGATGTTGTCTGCAAAGCGAGATTATTCACCTTTATTCCTCCACAGCTAATTCCTGCATCATCTAGATCGTCAATGGCTTCATTCATGATTCTTTGAAGGAACAGATTGAATAGTGTCGGTGATAGGATGCATCCCTGCCTTACTCTGACAGAAGCTTTGAACCACTGACTGAACTCGTCGCCTGTCATCACTTTGGTATTTGCGTCTTCATAGAGATTCTTGATTGTCTTCGTCATGTGTTCGCCAATGCTGTGTTTTCTCATTGTGTGCCATAACGCCTCGTGCCACATTCTGTCAAATGCCTTCTTGAAGTCTATGAAATTGTGGCATATGATTCTTTTATGGTCCCGGTCTGCTCACATATCAGCCGAAGGTTGGTAATTTGTTCCGTGGTGCTGCGGTCCTTCATGAAACCAGCCTGCATCTCATTGAGAACTTGTTCGACTCTTGGTGTGACTCTTCTTTGGATGATTTTCAGTAGTACTTCGACGCATGGCTTATCAAGCTTATGGTCCGATAGTCACTGCATTTCTTACCGTTTGATTTCTTGGGAACCGGGATGAGTATGGATTCTATCCATTGTGATGGCCATACACCGCTGGTGAGACTTCTGTTTTACAGTGTGTGCAGGATGGTCGCTGTTTCCTCGCCCCCGCTTTGAATGAGTTATGCGCTAATGTAGTCCGCTCCAGGGCTCTTGTGAGTACAACAAACTGAAATTTGGTGCCTTTGAAGCAGTCTGCATCTTATTGTAACGATTCACTTGTCCATTAATCTTGATACCTCTGTAACTTGCAATACATACAGTTACGAGAATGCTTCATGATCAATGAGGACTTTCACTGAACTCTTTTGACAGCTAAGTCTCGTCTCCATTTCAACCTAGAAAAGTATGAAATACAATGCCTTTAAAAATGCTTCTTTAGAAAATTGCTGGGGATTTATTGATGGGGCAGTTGAACCTATTTCAAGGCCTAGCATGAACCAAAGAGTGGGGTATGATGGTCACAAGAGGTTTCAGGCCTTAAAATTTCAATCCGTTGCTACACCTGATGGCCTAGTGGCTTTTCTCTACAATCTCAGGATGAATTCATGAATACCTAACTGACATAACAGATCTCTAAATGATAACTTTGGCCAGTGATTTTCACCACAGCATTCACATTTCCATTTCATCCAGGTTATGCAGGCATTCCATAAACAGGACGCGAAATTGCAGATAAATTTATGAAAATGAAGGATTATAATGGTCTTTGGGATCAGACTCCTCATTAGAGAAGACAATTCTTACAACCAATGCAATACTTTGTATTCAAGCTGCTTGGCCTAAACGAAAAAACATCGCCCTCCCAAACAAATGAAACAAAGCAACTATAAACAAAATCTGCCGAAATAAACAGAATTTACTTATCCGTGAACTCTAACAGATGCTGTTGAAGCTGTTTCCACGAAAAAAAACATTGATTTAACAGCGCAAAATGACTCCATTTCGTATCGTTCTGCCACAACGATACGATTTAACTCTATCGCAGTGCTTCCACTTGGAAGGAAATTTCCTTTTTTAGGGAAACTTCAACCTTCAGAAGCAAATCAGAAGGAAATCGAATTTAGAAGGAAAAAGAAGGAAATTCTAGTAAAATATAAGGAATATCAAGGGAATTCGAAAATTCACAACAAAAAGGAGGAAAATATAGCTTCAAGTTGCTTTTATAAACAACTTCCCGCTCGAATTCCAAAAACTAGCTTCCAGAATGAATGAGCTGTATTACATAATGACCTAAAGTGACATGCTTTTTAGTCTCTATTAACAATCTACGGTATTTTCATCATGCTATCACCATATGTGTGACATATTATAAAACAGCTGTCATAAAGAATTTATTTTACGGATGCCGATTTTGGATATTAAAAGCATGCTGAGAAGCTAAAGAACTGCGTCAGACATGCGATGATGACCTGACTTGATGGTACTAGTGAATGTTTGCGACAAGTTTTATCACTATCTATATATTGAAATTTAAATTAAGTAGCTAATGGATGGATTAGAATTTAAAGAACGATCTTCATTGTTAGAAGAAGACGAAAGCAATGAAATTAGCATCGAAAGTAAGCTAACATCAGCAAAAAGATGTGCACCTCCAACCAAAACGAAAAAGACACAGGGAGCATTTTGCCGAAGCTGGTTAACTTTTCCTGAATTCAAACAATGGATATTTAAACGCATTGGAAAAAGAGGAAGGATGGTACCATTTTGTAAACCTTGCCAACTTGAAGTTACGTGTTCAAAGACGGGATTAAAAAGGCACGCAAGTAGTGTTAGACATCAATAAAACAGGAAAAATGTTGATATAAATATTCCGTCTTAAGTCTGATCACTTTCATTCCTCTATTTTCCATCTCCCTTCTACATGTCTCTAACCTTCCTTCTATTTCCTCTCTAATTTTTCCACAGTGGACGACATCAGATGCAAATAACATGTCCCATGGGGCTTCCCTTTGGATCTCTCCTGTCATGCAGTCTACGATGGTAGCGAGCAGAAATGGGCTCAGAGCGGACCCTTGATGGAGGCCAACTTTCACATTGAAGTCATCTGTGTCTCCTGCTGTACACCTTACCTTTGTCTTACAGTTCTCACACACATCCTGTATTATTCTGATGTACTTTTCGTTCACTTCTTTTAGTCTTAGGAAATTCCATACCTCTTCCCTTGGTACTCGGTCATAAGCTTTTTCTAGATCGATGAAGACACAGTGTAGGCTTTCTTGACCTTCTCTGTATTTTTCCATCATTTGTCGTAGTGCAAAGATAGCATCTGTTGTACTTCTTCCTGGCATGAAACGGAACTGCTGGTCTGATATGGTCACTATCCCTCTCAACCTTCTATCGATTATTCTCTCCCAAAGTTTCAGTGTATGAGATGTTAGCATAATGCCTCTATAGTTTCCGCAGTCTTGGATATCCCCTTCATTCTTGAAAATAGGGATCAATAAGCTATTTCTCCACTCATCGGGCATGCGTTCAATTTTCATGATATCCCTGGACAGCTTTGTCAGTATTTCAATTCCTTTTCTTCCCATTGATTTCCATGCTTCTATGGGGATGTTACCCGTTCCAACCGCTTTACCTCTCTTCATCCTTTTGCCAGCTGCCAACACTTCCTCTTCATTTACCTGGGGTACCTCGGTTTCCTCTGCTGGGTCTACTAATCTTCTTACTCTATCATTTTCGGTATTAATTAGCTGCTCAAAATAATATCTCCATCTTTTATTTATTTTCTCCTCCCCCACAAGTACATTCTCCCTCGAGTGAGTTCTTGATTAATTTGGCTTGGTACACGTCCTCTGTAGGCGTACATGTCCACGTAGCTGTCAGGCCAGGCTCATACTCATGCGAGTCATTGAGCTTGCTACTGGTGCCACGTGACCCAGTACAGCCTGCCGCGGGTCGGGTGGTCGGTGACTAAACCGGCTCCCCCCACTTTGCTGCTGCGGTGGCCTTGTGAGGAGGGTGGATGGACACCCAGCAGGAATAAAAACAAAACCTGTCGAAGGTCACACCCATGTGAGCCACTGACCATCCATCTTGTGGAGAGGAGATTCGTCCCACCACTCGTATCTGTGCCAAGGAAACACCCATGGAAATGACACAACAACATGCTGGATCGGTCGGGGCCGGGTCATACAACGGCCGTGCCGTCTCTTGGAACTACCGGGGGAGGCGGTGACAAGTATGCTATCGGAGGGAGAAGTGAGGTGACGAGGAGGAAGGTGATGAAAGAAGACATCGCAATTGCGACGTGGAATGTGAGGACATTGAGACAATGTGAAAAATTGGAAGTACTTGTGAACGAAGTGGAGAGATTTGACTGGAGCGTGTTGGGAATCTCGGAGATGAGATGGAAGGGTATTGGAGATGCACAAACGGAAGAGGGGCACAAGGTATGGTTCAGCGGTGGAGAGAAACATGCTTGCAGAGTGGGATACTTGGTGAAGAAGGAGACAGCGAAAGCAGTGCTAGAATGCACGCATGTAAGCGACAGATCATTACAATAAGACTGGCTGGGAAGCCATTCAAAATGACGATTATACAAATCTATGCACCCTCCACCGACCGACACGAAGAGGAAGTAGACGAATTCTATGAAGACCTGAAGAAGATTATGAAGAAAGTCCCGCACAAAGATGTGCTGGTGATCCAAGGAGGCTGGAACGCAAAAATTGGAGAAGATGCAAACGAGAGCTGGAGTGGAACGGTAGGAAAATTTGCCTTGGGCACAGCGAATGACAGAGGCGAAAGACTGCTACAGTTCGCAAAGACTCACCAGTTGGTAGCAGCGAATACCCTATTCAAACACCAGCTGTCAAGAAGGGCGATATAGCATTCGCCAGACGGAAAAACTCACAACCAAATTGATTACATTCTGATCTCCAGAAGATTCGCATCGGGAGTCAACAAAGCCAGAACAAGAACTATGACAAAATCGGACATTGGCAGCGACCACGACATGGTCTCTATGACCTTCAGAGCATGACTCAGTGTGAGGAAGAAGAAAGCAGGGAGAACGTTCTTCGACCTAGAGAAGCTGAAAGACGCAACGGTGGCCGAGAAGTTCCAAGCTGACCTGGCCGGAAGATTTGCCCCACTAATGCTACTACAGAGTGGACCTCAAGAGCTCTGTGACGAGTTCACCAAGTCGTGGAAGAAGTAGTGGAGGACAATCTAGGAAGAGCAAAACGCCCCAAGAAGAAGTGGATCACCGCAGAGGTGCTTGCTGCGACGATAGAAGGGAAAAGAAGAGAAAATGACAACCTCGAACAACGGAACTTGAGCAATACAGAGGGGCTAATCGAAAAACCAGAAATGCAATGACAGAAGCAAGAAACCAGTGGATTGCTGAACAGACGTAGGAAGTCGAGAACTGCCTGAATCGCCACAACACAAGATGGGCTTTTAAAATTACCAAGGAGTTGACGATGCCTGATCTGAAAGTGAAGCACGCAGCAGCTATCGAAGATAAAGAAGGAAACTTGCGGACTAGAGAAGAAGACATTGCAAAAAGATGAGGACAATGCTGTGCAGAACTCTACAACCACAATGCAGTGAAAGGCATGGCAATTCTCCACGAGGATGCTGGAGGCGAGGAGAGGCACGAAGAGAGTATACTGCTGTCAGAGGTAGAAGCTGCTATCAGAGACTTGAAAGCAAAGAAGTCACCTGGCAAGGACAACATAAGTGCGGAGCTGCTAAAGCATGGAGACACCGAAACAGCGAAGATTGTTCATAAACTATGCAATGAGATTCTGGAGAAGCGCATGTGGCCTGCACAGTGGTCTGAGAGCATTCTGATTGCAATTCCCAAGACGTTCAAAAGTCGCAAATGCAGCGACTACAGAACGATCAGTCTTATCAGCCATGCTGCAAAAGTAATGCTGAAAATACTACAGAAGAGGGTGCCGCCAAGAATTGAAGAAATCTTGAGCGAAAGCCAAGTTGGTTTCAGACCAGGGAGAAGCACCACGGAGCAGATCACTAATGTGAGGCTGCTGATTGAGAAAGCCAAAAATACCGGAAGAATCTTGTACCAAAACTTCATCGACTTCCGCAAGGCGTTCGACAGAGTGTGGCATGAAGCGCTGTGGCACTCAATGGAGAAAGCTAACATCGGCACCGGGATGACCGAGCTACTGCGGAAGCTATACAAACAGGCGAGGTCTAAGGTGCTGGTTGGAGACCAATACAGTGACTAGTTCCGAAACACTGTGGGCGTGAGGCAAGGATGTCCATTATCCCCTATCCTGTTCAGCCTCTTCCTAGAAAGAATTATGGGAGACGCTCTGGAAGGCTTTGAAGTAAGCTACACAGGGGGGCGGATAAAGGACCTTCGGTTTGCAGATGATATCGACCTGTTAGATGAGAGTGAAGAAGGAATCATTGAAGTGACGGAGTGACTGGGAAACACATCTAGACGATACGAAATGGAGATAAGCTCAGAGAATAGCAAGGTGATGGTGGCTGGATGCCAAGAACACATCAAGGAAGCACAGACCCGAATCACAGTAGAAGGGAAGGATCTAGAACAGGTGGTCAAACTTCACTTATCTTGGAGCCAATATAGGAAACGATGGAACATCGGGAAAAAAAATCAGAATCAGAATCGCGAAGGCAACAAGTGCACTAGCAAGACTGGAGAAGACCTGGAAAGCGAGAAACATCCACATAAGAAATAAACTGAGATTGATGAGGGCTATTGTGGTGGCTACGTTGCTATACACATGTGAGAGTTGGACGCTCACCAAAGACGAGAAGAGACTAGCAGCCTTTGAGATGAAGGCGTATCGGAGACTACTGAGAGTATCATGGAAGGACCGAAAGACCAATGAATGGGTTATGGGCGAGGTCACCATTCAACGAAGTCATCAGGGAAAGGAAGTTCGGGTACATTGGTCACGTGGTTCGATGAGCAGGGCTGGCGAGACAAGTGATGGAAGGCGGTATGGAGGGAAGACGAAGGAGAGGAAGACCTATGACTACCTGGATGACGAATTTGAGGGAATGGAGTGGAGAGAGTGCAACAGAACTCACGAGGCAGGCGCACGACAGGGTGGGGTGGAGAAGAAGTGTCAGATGGGTGCACCAACGGCCGCATCGGCTAAGGAACTAATCAATGACACGTCCTGTTCCTCTGCTTAGCTATTCTTATTGCTTTCTTCTCTCGTTCAGCACGAACGAAAGAACTACGAATATTTATACTGGATGAAACACTTCAAGTTTTGGATGGAGGAATCTGTTGGGCTCCTTTGATTCATTTTTATACAATAGCTCATGCGAACGGCAAAAACATAACGTGGCATCTCAAGAAATCACTACTCAAACTTTAACATAAAACTTGGATAGCGTCCGCACATCCGGGCACTGGACCCAAATCTTTGCAATAAGGCCCTTTGCAAGGATGATGCATAAATTCTTGAAGCTTTAAATTTTTTTTTCAACGTCAAGGGCCCATCAAGCGACGATTGCCTCTCGCGCTTCAAAGAATAAAGCAAACATCCGCAGACCCAATAACAGTGCTACTGTTTCTGCTATCGTTGCGGCTGCCGTCGAGGTACTCCCCCCTCAAGTCCACCTAGGGAAAGGAGACGGTGATACTTCAACAGTCTTGTGAGTCGGGGCCTGGGTAGCTCGTTTTGGCTCTTCTAGAATGCACTGTGAAGGAGCAATGTACAATATGTCCTGTCTGTAGTATAGTTACGTATGTAAGCTATTTCTAACGGGAGGTAGAATAAGCGGCGAGTTTGGAATAAGCGGGAAGGGTTGCAAAGTTGAAAATTAATGCTAAAAAGAGAGGATGGGGAAAATTCAATGCTTAATAATGGCATTAAGAATCATCACTAAAGAAGTGTCCTGGCCGATCAAAGAATCATTTCATATATATACATCTATCTCTCTCTCCCTCTCAGTGCCTCTCTCTCCCTCTCAGTGCCTCTCTCTCCCTCTCAGGGTCTCTCTCTCTCTCTCTCTCTCTCTCTCTCTCTCTCTCTCTCTCTCTCTCTCTCTCTCTCTCTCTCTCTCTCTCTCTCTCTCTCTCTCTCTCTCTCTCAGAGTCTCTCTCTCTCAGAGTCTCTCTCTCTCAGAGTCTCTCTCTCTCTCTCTCTCTCTCTCTCTCTCTCTCTCTCTCAGAGTCTCTCTCTCAGAGTCTCTCTCTCAGAGTCTCTCTCTCTCTCTCTCTTGCTCTCTCTCTCTCTCTCTCTCTCTCTCTCTCTCTCTCTCTCTCTCTCTCTCTCTCTCTCTCTCACAGAGTCTCTCTCTTTCTCACAGAGTCTCTCTCTCTCACAGAGTCTCTCTCTCTCACAGAGTCTCTCTCTCTCACAGAGTCTCTCTCTTTCTCACAGAGTCTCTCTCTCTCTCCCAGAGTCTCTCCTATCTCTCAGAGTCTAAAATGCAGCGACACTGTTACCAATTATTATGAGAATGATGATGATAATTCATATTCATTGGTGCGATAAATATTCACATTACAGCACAAATAGTTTTATAGATGGCGTGAACGTGGTTGAAAGCTGATGCATTTTAATAATTGGTTTAATGATAAGCACAATTGTCTGAGTCCCTTCAACAGACAGAATCGACATCGATATAAAAAGAGAATGTTCTATTGAAATAGGTGAATCAAAAGAAAAGCAAAGCTAGAGATTGTCATTTATAGATGACTTCCTTTTTCAACTTATCAGCTAGGGCTTTGCGAACTGCAAGTTTACTTGAATCAGCTTCATTTGTAGCAGAGATGGCTTCATTCAAACCTGAAGTGACTGCCTCTCGAGCCACTCTAGCAGACGTTGGCCTCTTTGGCTGTGAAGCGGAATATGAATCTAGCTGCTTTTTCCTTTCCTTGTTCTTCAATTTTAATAACCGATCACGTTGATCTTTCAAGTACTGCTCCCTTCGTTTCAAATCTTCATTCTCTGCCATGACCTGAAAAAAGGAAACCAAGTCACCAGCGGCGGCTCATGGGATGGTTCATTATGGGGGAGTGGGGCGAATCTTCAGATACTGGCTGTTTTTCACATGCTCAATTAAAACAGAGAATAAAAAGATAATACAAGTACTCTGCCTATCGTGGCCATTGAAGCCCTCCTCGTAACAGGCACTTGCATTTCGAGTGTTATGAGTAGAACAAATAAAAAAATCAAAGAAAAAAACAGGAACTTTACTTTCTGAGTTGCGTTGAATGCCTGGCAATGATATGTGTGAGTGAGGGTTGCTTAACGTTAAGAGAAAGCAAGCATATGGCACTTTATTTCGTAACTGCACTGTAGCGATAAAAAATCATAAATTCAACATACAGTATATCAGTTGTCATCAAATGCAAGGCAGAAATTTCACACAACATCTACTATACACAGATGGGGACGGGGGCTACTTTGTATGGATTAGAGGCACGTCCCAAAACAAAGTGTCTGAATCAATTCTCAATGTTGCGTTGATAAAGTTGATCGTTGCTTCCATTATCATTCTATTTGCAACTAGACTTAAATTACCAAAAATAAGCCAGTCAAACAAAGATTGCATGCCCAATCTTGTTATATTTAAGCCAAGAATATCCGATAGGCTGCCAAGGAGATCTATCCGTGCTCTTTCAAAGATAGAAATATTCACTATCTTCAATTGCAATACCACGCAAGCAGATGGGATAAAGCATCAGACGGAGAAGAATGGAGGCGCTGTTTAACGTTTTTCGAAAAATTTCTGGTAGCTGTTTCTCGATGTTGTATCCCGTAAAGTTGTACAACGCCATTCGCATAGCGTTTTCTGTTTTCTGTTTGCTCTGTGGGCTTCTCGTGGTTTTTCGGCCAGTAATTGACTTCAATATTTTGCCGCACCCCTGCTATTGACACACAAACGATCTCTGTTTCTCTTGACTAGCTTCTGATCTTTTCATTTGGGAGCGTTGATTCCCGCAATGTCAAGATTGACTCTTCCCTCATTCCTCTATGCCCACTTTCCTTTCAAGGATTATTTGTCTCCATTTCCCCTTGTCACATACTAAAATTTCAATAGAGTCTGCATCTAATCCTGCTTCTCTTAATACCTTTCTCCAATATTCTATTGTGCCATGCCTTTGTTTCCTCTCTGGTCTTAGTATCACTGGTGGTGCATACAAATCAAGCGTTATCTGTTTCGTTGGGCGATTGTTGTCCATCCGCAAAAAATTACCAATCCTTCTCAATACTCTTTCCTCAATCTTGGCTTGCATCGATCTTATTCCAAATTTTCTCCTTACTCCCCACATGTTCACCCGCTTTTCTTCCATTTGCTTTAAATCAGGTCCTTCTCTCTTATCCATCCAGATATATCGGTACCCTTTATCTACTACTCTCTGCAGCTCTCCTATCTCTTTCTTCTCACAGTTGAACAACATTGTTGATGCCACAACCACCTGTATCACCATTGCTTGTGTTGTCCTAGATAGTGCTGTGTTTTTCGATCATTTTTTGATGGTCACGAGAGCATGTCTTCCTCTTTTCGTTCTTTGCTGCACATCTTGTTTCCTTCCAATCCATGTACAATTCGGATCTCTCCTCCTGCTGAGGTTCCTAGCGGCAGATGCTCTTCTTTGCCCTCGTGGCGCTGTTCTGCAAAATTTTTCATGCTTCCTTTTAAAACTTTCCTTGCCTTCCTTCATTTCACCTCGCTCCCCATACAATGTCGTGTCGTCTGCAAACAAAGCCTCTGTGAGTGTAACTGTCTCCTTACCTTTGCTCTTCATCACATGTCTTGCTGATTTTGGTGGTAATAACTTCCCGAGGCGCCAGCTCATTTCAATACTAAAATTCATTCCTCTTTCCTATGCTTTCCATTTCCTTTTCTCTGCCGATTGCCTCATAGATGCTGAACGGTAAACATCAAAGAGTATTGAAGATGTGGTACATTCTTCTCGCAGCCCCTTTAGTGGGTGCCCGGCATCACTATTTTCCCTTTTGCCTTTTACTCTGTACCCTGTTTCCTCGTGCAGCCATTTTCGCTCACACGGCATTTCCTTAAGGTATTCCAAAGGGTCGGTCTCTGGGATACACTTCTTCATCATCATCATCGTCATCATCATCATCGTCATCGTCATCATCGTCATCGTCATCGTCATCATCGTCATCATCATCATCATCATCATCATCATCATCATCATCATCATCATCATCATCATCATCGTCGTCATCATCATCATCATCATCGTTGTCATCATCATCATCATCATCATCATCATCATCATCATCATCATCGTCATCATCGTCATCATCATCATCATCATCATCATCACCATCGTCGTCATGATCATCATCATCATCATCGTCATCATCACCATCGCCATCATCACCATCGCCATCATCGTCGTCGTCGTGCAGTTTTTATGCTGAAAAATGTTCACAGCTGCAAACTTTGTAGCTTAGACTATCTCATAAAGTTGAAGAAACAGAACATATGCATCATAATGTATGGTTTTTTTTCTTAAAACTATCAGTTCCGTATATTCCAATAGAAAATTTAAAAGCAAATAGAATGCAAATCAATACAGTGAACAGCAAAATAGTCTAGTTTCAATGCAGAATACATCATAGTAATATCAAAGCTGACATTGATTGTGGCCACATGTCTTTTGACTACCAAGGATAGAACGTTTTCAATAGTTTTGACAAAGAAACTCAAATGGCACGATCTACTCTACCTTCAGAGAGTCCATAAAACCCAAAATGCAGATTGATAAATAAAATTGTAGCAACTTTTCCGTTGTGAATTATTCAAGATCATCATGTATAGTTGTATGGTTTTAATGATTCTATAAATAATTACATTTGGAACTCTGTCATTACCTTTAGTCTTGAATTTGATGGTATACAGCATATTCTGGGTGAAGCATTTAAGACAAAAATGAGAGCCACATTTGACAAATTCATATATCACAAAACTTACAGATGATGAGATGCTTTGATCTTTGTTGCAACTGGCATATTCAGCCTTTGCATTTTGCAGCCAGCTTGTAGCCGCATCTGTTGCATTCGCTACTGATTCTTGTTCTGGAAACTTAGAGACCACTGTAGAGGGTTGGGAAGGCACAATATTTTTTGCGGGAGAATTCTTTCTTTGCTCACAAGCTGCCTCACTCAATGGAGGGGCTTGATCTTTTGAAAAAACTCCTGCACCATCCTCCGGGTTAGTCTCAGTGACTCGAACAGCAACAAATTGCTTCATTTCTTTTCGTTTTTCTTCAGCTTTTTCCTTCAAACTAAGACAAAAAATAAAGAAACAAATTATCCTCAAGCAGAGCAAAAACATAGCAGTGTACCTCACAACTGCTAAACTGCTGCCAAGTCTCTTTTTCGAAAAATGAAGGAGGTAACTATGAAATAATACATAATGATAGTAAATAATAATAAAAAGCAAACATTTGAATCATACATTTTGATGTTACTTTCATGTGTTTCTCTATAATGCTTCTCTACATCAGTAGAATCCTTTTCCTTTCCCTTTGCTGCTTCTTCATATTCTTCTCTTGATTTTCTCAGTACTTCTTGCAATATTGACTCCTCGTATGATTCTATTCCCTTCTCATTCTTTTCATCTTCTATTTGCTGTAGTTTCTGTTGATCCACATGCAAAACTGCTGTCTGCTTCTCTTTCTGATTTTCCTTTTGTTTCTGCTGCTGTTTTATCAATTCAAGTGCTTGTAACTCTAACTCAATATTGCGTTGAACCATTATTCGCTTGAATATTTCAAAATCTTCTGCTGCCCAAATTTGCTCAAACACAGCCTACAAATGATAGAATGGCTCAGAACATTGTCATTACCCAAACTCTAAATTACTTCCTATGCTGGTTAAAAAATTCATTTCCTGAAGTCATTTCCTTGAGAAATCAAATCACATGAATATTAATGCGAAGGCAAATCAGCATAATACCTGCAACTGTGGCCTGTTCTGTAGTGATGGAGTACCACAGGCTTGAACAAATTGCTCTTCTTCAATGCCAACATCTTTCAAATAGCTTGATAATAAATCTTCCACCTTATGAAATTAATTATTCATTAAGTTTCACATTATATACTTCAACGGCTTGCACTCTTTTGCAATGATATCAAAAGATGGCAACTTTCTATGCAGCTTGCTTGACGAAATCTTGAAGAAACATCCAAAAAAAGCGTTTCTGAATATGGAAAGGACTCATGACAAGGATGGAACAAATCTCTTGCAAATAATGAATATCCTGAATGTTCACGCAAATTCTCTCTAAAAATGAAAAATTCTTACTTGAATACAACGATTTCAAAAAAAAGTATCAAATTGTGCTCCAAAATAGCGGCATGCATATTTGAAAAAAGTATGGTCCATCCATTGTGACTTCTATTAAGGGCTGTTGTGAATATTGAAATCATTCTAGTTGGGAGAGCTGTTCCATTGCCAAACTAATACAAATAAAGCCATAATTTAGTAATAAGCTATTATCAGTGTCCAACATATGATTTTCAATCATACCAGATTCTTGTATTTTTTGTGAATTTCTCCCCAGGGCAAACAATTCTCTTCACTTGGATCAAATACTGCAAGAGATTAGAGAAAATTACTGCTGTCCTACAGAAGAGCCAATCTGGCAAGATAGAAGGGTGATAGACTTGTTAAAGGTTGCTTAAGAAGACTCCCTTTGAGAATATAAATTACATTCAGAAAACAATCAGAAACTTTCATTACTTTATAAAGCATCAGTTATGCAAGAAAAATGAAATAATAATTTCTCGTATACAATCAAAAACAACTCATCTCACCAACAATCCAAACCTCACCAAATATCTCTGACCACTTTTCATTTAGTTTAGTTGCAGACCATTCTAACTTCTGACTTTTAAAGATTCTTTTATGAAAATTGCTTTCAGGAAAGCAGGGAAATTATACCTAATAACCTTAGCCAGGGGAAGTTAGAAAATTTTTCTAAATATAAGATCAATTTTCAGCAAGAAATTACTGGCTGCTCAAAGAGTATGGTTTTACTTCTGTTCTTTTTAGTGGGATATGTTGAGGAAAAGGTTATGGTGGCCTATGCAAAGCCCCAACAAAAAAAGAAAGAAGAAAGCAAAAAGCTAAGAGGAGAGATATCAGATCAAGTTTATGGTCTTGGATTTGAGAGATGGTAAGTTGTAGGACTCAGGAAAGCAAGAAGAAGGCCAGATATTCCACAAATTGCATGTTCTTGGGATGAATGATGATTTGTGAGATAGAGTTTGTGAAGCAGGCAGTGAAACTTGGAAAGGGTGTGAATGAGTTGAGCTTCTGGTGGTCCTGACACGCCTCAGAGGAACTGGAATAATATCCCTGATCTCCTGAGAACAATGTTTGTTAAAGCATCTGTAATAGATGGAAAGATCTCCAAAAAAAGGACAATGGGAAAGAGGTTGGATCAATTTGGATCCAAATGGCTTTTGAGTGGCCTTTGTCGAGAAGACAGAGAGTAGATTTTGGAGCACCACTCCAGACATGGGAGCAGTACTCTAAAGAAGGACGGATTTGGGACTTGTATATAGTTAGCATGTGAGAGGATGAGAAAAACCCGCAGGCTCTGGCGAGGAGACCAAGCTTTTGAGATGCATGTTTAGCAAGGGAATGGATGGAGGTTTTCCAAGTGAGATTAGGTGAAAGAGAGAAACCACGTTGTGTGAAAGAAGCTGAAATGTCCAGTTCATCACCATTCATGAAGACAGCTGGAAAGTTTTGATTACGTTTGCGTGAAATGACAGCCTGTGTTGTCTTTCTTTGGTTGAAAGAAACTAGGTTGTCTTTACCCCATTTCTCAATACCTGTCAGATCATTGGAGAGAAGCAATGCTGAAATATTTTTGTGGAGTGGGATATCGCTGGCAGCATGATTATTTGTGTTGAATGAAAAAGAAGAACATAGGAAGGTATCATCAGCAAAGGCGGGAATGCTAGAAGATGTAGAGGTGAGCAGGTCATCGATGAAGAGGATGGAGAGTACAGGGGAGATGAAAGAGCCCTGGGCTACACCAGCATTGAAAGAGTGCAAATTAGAGAGGAAGCCATCCACTCTGATGGCAATTGACCTATCAGAGAGGAAACTACCAATCCATTTAACGAGAGCCTGATGGAGACCAAACATCGGATTTTTTTTTCTTTAGTGAGTTATGTTGGGGAAAGGCCATGGTGGTCTATACAAAGCCCCAACATAAGAAGAAAGAAGAAAGCGAGCAGCTAAGAGGATAGAGAGATAAGATCAAGTTTATTGATCTTAGATTTGAAAGATGGCAAGTTGTAGGACTCAGGAAAGCGAGAAGAAGGCAAGATGTTCCATAAATTGCATGTTCTTGTGATGAATGATGATTTGTGAGATAGAGTTCGTGAAGTAGGCAGTGAAACTTGGAAAGGATGTGAATGAGTTGCGCTGTAGTTTAGCAAGAAGACCCTTATGCCAAACGAGATCAAAAAGACCTTTGAGATATCGAGAGAGATCACTCTGCTCTCACCACAGGATTATAGAGCAGAAAACAAGACATGGACAGCATAAGCAAGAAGATCGCCAGTAGAACTGGCTTTTCGAATGTCATACTGGTGATCAGAGAGAAGATTGTTTGTTTCAAGGAAGGTAAGAAGTTATTTAGTGATAACGGTTTGTGCAAAAAATATTGAGTAGAGGCACCGCAAAAAGTATATTAAGAATTGATGAAGCAAATATATGCTCTTAAGTAGAATTTGCTTATGGAAGTCCCTCTATACATTCAATGTAAACTCCTCTATTAATTTTAAACAAAAATTTAAGGCGATGAGTGACTAAACTTGTCCAAATATTAGTCCTTCGTTGCTGGAAGATTGTTTAAATGATTACAGCTGATCAGATTGTATGTAAAAGTACTTGCATTTATGCCAAATCATCTATCAGTAACCGGGCATTAATTAAAGTACTTCAGAACAGCTTAAAAATGAGAGGTTGAGAAGAATGCGCCAGGATTCCATGAAGGGTTACGGTGCAATTGCAGAGACACTCCATTCTGCACAAACATACACATGATCCATCAAAATTTGTCAGTTCTATATCACTGACATGCTTGATATATATCACTGATTAAACTTGATTTTCAACATTAGGCTTACTGCTCAGAAAATAGCTAACTATCAATTTTCACAGTCGTTTCATGATCGATGGGATTCCCTTTGAAATAAAGATGAATGATAAATTTCCGTAATCACCTATGCAATTCTTTTCAATGAAATTCATAACTGGTATCTGCCATATGGGTGATGTTAAGTATCCAACAACGCCATCAAACACGAATTCCCAGTCAGTGTCGGCCATCTTGTACAATACGAGATGAGAGAATCAACCACAACAGCTGCAACTGTTACCCTTGGCAACTGCTTCTTTTGGGGACAATGCAGAAACCTCCATGTTGGTGTCCCTGGATATCGACCGCCGAGAGTGATCTCAACTCATTTTTCGTCGGCTCGTAACCGATTCTGCAACCACTTTCCCTCAAAGCACATTCAAAAATTTGAAAATGAAAGCCCAACTTTAGGTCACTGTTGATAGCCGTTTCATAAACGAAATACCAGAATGATTGTAAATAGGGAGAATCTCAATTCAACAGTTGAAGTGATATGACAAATGAGAGGTTTGGCAATTACTAGCCAATGTATATATTTTGTGTACCCTCATATGTTTCAGCAGACTTGTGATGATAGTTGTCAGCTCTGGTAGCGTTTCAAGTTGCTCCAACGTACAGAGGAGCTGACCTGACTCAGACCTAATTCACACTTCCTTTACGCGGTAACGGGAGGACCCTTTCGTTGAACAGAATCACAGAAGCCCCTTTTCCATTTAGCCCAACAATCTTGTATGCTGATTAAGATTTCTGGATCCATGAAGTCATTCGTTGTGACGGTGCTATGATGAACATGAATACGTGCTCTTTATCATAAAATGTCTAAATATACTTTCGAGAATTTTGCTGTCCTCTCTAAGCTGTTCTGGCATTTAACAGTTGCTGATCCGTCCAAGACATGGGTCATTGAGAATCATGAAAATGAAAATTTTGCGGTTAGATTCGTCAGGTAATAATTACATTTCCCAATTAGCGACACACTCGGCGGTATTAGTCTTCCTCGAAACCAACTTGACTTGAATTTTCTACTTGCTTGGGTCAAATTCCAACAAGGTCAAACCATTCCACGTACTGCTTCGAAATCTTCATCCAACGATTCAATTCAATCCCTTCTGGAAAAGTACCAGTTTCGGTATGAATATGCCAAATGATACATACCAAAACATTACGCAAGTTTTAAAGCCCACACGTCAGAACCATACTCAAAGCTCCAATCTAAGTCAACCTCACAAGGTTTCATAATTACATTCCTCCTCATTCACTCTTTGAAAGCTGTTAATTATCTTTGCTTCAGCCTGTCTTCTGCTCCAACTACCAAAAATATTTTTACCATCGTCCCATGTCTAAATAAGTCACTCGCTACTCATAAAAACCTCATGCTTTTATGCTTTTAAATCTTTCCAAACGTCTGATTGATCCTTTTGCTTCCAGCCAGAGTCTCTTCTCTATGTTGCTGCAGGCTGTAAAACTTATCTCAGCAAAGGCCGCCACACATGGAGACATGGCCCTGGGCTAAACTTTTTGGCATCATCATTTCAAATTTTGAAACATTGTACTTTCTATGTCGACCTCCTTCAACATATTTTCCTTCTCTTATCACTGGTGATGACCTACGTCCTGACATGCTCATCTCCCCTTTTTGTAACATTCTTTACGTTGTCAAACCGAGCGTTGGCTTTGAAACTAGTCGGAATAATGACGCTGGTAGAAAATATACCTGCCTTCTGAATGATCTTTCATCCACATATCACTATGTTAAATTTGTTAATTTATCCAAAGCTTTTCTTGGAGTTTTTGGACAGTCTCGCTATTCGTTCCCTCAGATGTGTAGCGATCAAGCTATCCACTGAAACCATATTGATTGTATGATTACCATGACAGGACCCTAATGATAACAGCATGCTTGAAATGCTGATAGGTTACTCCTGTATACAAATTCGTACATTGTTACTATTATTATTATTATTATAATCAATCAATCAATATAATCAATATAATCATTCCCACGGCCCATTACACATTCTGCATGCGTAATAAACCTTGAACCAAGCCGGACCTTCTATCGCGCTAAGAGTTTCTTCTGTCCTTTAGCTCTGCTGTTAAAATCATATACCTTTCTATGCTATTTTTTATATTTTCTTTTTAGAAGCACCTGTAATTAAGCCAGTCGAACAGAGAATGCAAATTATCCAGCATTAGAGAGATTTGTATCTGCATGGTTTGTTTATGATGTAGATATCAAAATGAAGTTTAAAAAACCAAATTGATTGAACGAGAAATTCCGCTTGATTGCTGTTAGAAGATAAAACCTCAAATTTTATGAAAAAGTTTGACCCAAAACCTCAATTGAACAAAGCATTTGCCACAGGTTCAATCAAATTGCTAAATAAAATTGTACACATAAGTGAATTTTGAATCCATGAATCCTCTGTAAATACATTTAGATCAAATGTCAAGATAAGAGCTGGACTCTTATCCTAACAATGATGACTGGGTTAGCTCTTCCTGAAACCAGCAACGCCATCAATAAAGTCAGCTAAAATTTGCAGTTGCTCTTGGAGTTTGCCATGTACTTCATCGACTCTAACACAATATGAAATGGGATATTAATAGGACTCTAACACAATATGAAATGGGATATTAATAGGACTCTAACACAATATTAATAGGAGCAGTGATGTGAGGTAAAAGTTAAAAAGAAGGACAGACCAAATATCACATTTAAATACACTTCTCCATCTGCTATATTCAAAAATTTTGGAATCAAAAGCAGTGTCCGACAAGGATACATTGTGTCTCCAACGTTCTCCTCTCTGAAAACTTGAGATTTGGTGATAGAGGCTGGCATAGATTACCTCGGAGTAGATTTTGACGGCTAAAGGCCCTGAAATTTATGGCATGCAGATGACATAGCACTGATGGCAAGTTTAAAGGTTAGCATAAATGACTTCGAGAGAGAGTGAACAATACTGGAAGAACGAAAATCAAGAATCGAAAAGAAAGAAGGTACGTGTGCACATGGTTACTACAAATGAATCATCGATCGAGGAAGGTCAAATTCCAGAATCTGACTTCATTGGAGAACAGATTCAGTGGTTGCTCGGAGGGTGTTCAAACCGGAATGGGTTGACAACAACGACACTGATTGATCGTATTGACACTTGCAAAAGCATAGTAAGCTAAAAGGCTAAAAGGCTAAAAGGCTAAAAGGCTAAAAGGCAATAGGAATCTAGGAAGCTAAAAGTGAAGCTTGTGCAAAGCGTCATTGAGCAATCATTATTCATGGTGATGAATCCTGGACTTTGCCATCAACAGGCAAGAGGAAATTGATGACAGCTGAGCTATGGCCTTAGAAGCAGGGAACTCGGATCAGTTGGGAAGAAAAAATGACAAATGAAAGCTTCATCTTTCTTTACAAGTACTGAAAAGGAAACTGCCCTACTTCGGTCACAAGTGTCGTGAAGGAGGCTGTTAGCTCAGAATGCTGTGGTACTGGACCTAAAAAGTGGCGCAAGATGGCGATGCAATCAAAGAACCTCCTTCACTGACATAAAATATTGGACTGAAACGATAATGAGCAACTTTTTAAGGATGGCTAGGGATGTCGAAGTTGCAGAAGTTCCCCTTGTAAGCCAGCTGGTGATGCAGTTTACCGTCACGGACGAAAGCCGCCTTGACTATCATTCGGTGCATTTAACTACAGATACTATTTCGCTCATTGGCATTTCAGTCAGTGTAAATTCGGAGATGCATGTATTCCTAATGTATACAAAAATATAAATGCATTCTACGAAACGCCAGAATTTTACCTGGATTCTCTTGTTATTGCTGAAGCTTGAATTTTGTTCAATTCTTCAATATATGGAATATCTCGATCACAGTATTCCTTCAACATCAAAAATTAGATAGCATCTACTAATGGAGGTGACTATACAAATAAATTCAGAAGAGCACAAAATCTAGAGAAAAAGCAAAAAGAAGTTTGCTGATGAGCAAAATCATCACCTAATTAAACTATCAAATTCTTAATTATAAATGAAACTATGCAATTCAACTTACTCTTTCCAGTTTCATATCCTCTTGCCATTTATCATCAAGCAAACCTGGAGAGCAAAATAGGCAGACGAATTCGTTACGTTTCGTAACTCCACAACGACCAATATTACTTCAAATCTTGGATACAAAACATATCTACATATTTACAGGCGACTATCCATTCGACTGTAATGAATATTAAGTTCGATAATTAAAAAACCTTTTGAAGAATTGTAGAATAATTAAGTAGTCTTAATATTGTTAACTGGTCTACTGATGCGACTACGCCTTAATCACTACTGATAGGACGATGCCATAATCACTACTGATAGGACCATGCCATAATCACTAATGGTACAACGATGCCATAATCACTACTGACAGGACAATGCCATAATCACTACTAATAGGACGATGCCATAATCACTACTTATAGGACGATGCCATAATCACTACTAATAGGACGATGCCATAATCACTACTGACAGGACAATGCTATAATGACTACTAATAGGACGATGCCATAATCACTACTAATAGGACGATGCCATAATCACTACTAATAGGACGATGCCATAATCACTGCTAATAGAACGATGCCATAATCACTAATGATACAACGATGCCATAATCACTACGGACAGGACAATGCTATAATGACTACTAAAAGGACGATGCCATAATCACTACTGATACAACGATGCCATAATCACTACTAATAGGACGATGCCATAATCACTCCTGATAATACAATGCCATAATCACTCCTGATAGGACAATGCCATAATCACTACTGACAGGACAATGCCTTAATCACTCCTGATAGGACAATGCCATAATCACTACTGATAGGACAATGCCATAATCACTACTAATAGGACGATGCCATAATCACTACTAATAGGACGATGCCATAATCACTACTGATAGGACAATGCCATAATCACTCCTGATAGGACAATGCCATAATCACTACTGACAGGACAATACCTTAATCACTCCTGATAGGACAATGCCATAATCACTACTGATAGGACAATGCCATAATCACTACTAATAGGACGATGCCATAATCACTACTAATAGGACGATGCCATAATCACTACTGATAGGACGATGCCATAATCACTGCTAATAGAACGATGCCATAATCACTAATGATACAACGATGCCATAATCACTACGGACAGGACAATGCTATAATGACTACTAAAAGGACGATGCCATAATCACTACTGATACAACGATGCCATAATCACTACTAATAGGACGATGCCATAATCACTCCTGATAATACAATGCCATAATCACTCCTGATAGGACAATGCCATAATCACTACTGACAGGACAATGCCTTAATCACTCCTGATAGGACAATGCCATAATCACTACTGATAGGACAATGCCATAATCACTACTAATAGGACGATGCCATAATCACTACTAATAGGACGATGCCATAATCACTACTGATAGGACGATGCCATAATCACTCCTGATAGGACAATGCCATAATCACTACTGACAGGACAATGCCTTAATCACTCCTGATAGGACAATGCCATAATCACTACTGATAGGACAATGCCATAATCACTACCAATAGGACGATGCCATAATCACTACTAATAGGACGATGCCATAATCACTACTGATAGGACAATGCCATAATCACTACTAATAGGACGATGCCATAATCACTACTAATAGGACGATGCCATAATCACTACTAATAGGACGATGCCATAATCACTACTAATAGGACGATGCCATAATCACTACTAATAGGACGATGCCATAATCACTACTAATAGGACGATGCCATAATCACTACTGATACAACGATGCCATAATCACTACTAATAGGACATTAGGGGTACTAGGGGTACTAGGGGTACTAGGGGCACTAGGTTCACTAGGGACCTTAGGGGCACTGGGGAGATTAAGGGCAGCGCCACTGGGAACCTGCCCCTTGGCCTTTGTCCAAAGGTGATTTTATCCTCATCAAACTCATTCCATCCGTTCAGACTGTTCCTGCCATAACGAGAAACGATGATTTCTCGGCGACTTCTTCCTTTCCTTTGTATTTAAGACTTGGTCACATTCTTTCTATGTATGAGTCAAAAGTTGAAGACCATTTCGAGAACGAGCGCTTCGAGAAAACGATCTAAAACTAAATGACCATGGGAAAGAGGTTGAAGAGATTTGGTGAGGTTACAATTATTGATGAGACGAATGGCTTTGGACTGGACCTTGTCGAGAAGACAGAGAGCAGATTTTGGAGCACCACCCCAGACGTGGGAGCAGTACTCTAAAGAAGGATGGATTTGGGACTTGCATATAGTTAAAAGGTGACAAGATGAGGAAAACCTGCGAGCTCTGGCAAGGAAACCGAGCTTCTGAGACGCATGCTTAGCAAGGGAATTGATGTGAGTTCCCAAGTGGGATTGGTTGAAAGAGAGAGACCAAGTTGTGTTAAAGAAGTTGAAGTGTCCAGTTCATCACCACTTGTGAGGACATATGGAAAGTTTTGGTTGCGTTTACGAGTTTGGCGGCCTGTTTCGTCTTGCTTTGGTTGAGCAAAACTAGGTTGTCTTCACACCGCATCTTTTTTTTACTGAGTTATGTTGAGGAAAGGCCGGGATGGCCTATACAACGCTCGAACAAAGGAAGGAACAATAACTGTCAGATCATTGGAGAGATGTGAGGCTGAGATGTTTCTATGGAGTGGGATATCTTTGGAAGCATGGTCATTTGGGTAGAATGAAAATGAAGAACTTAGGAAGGCATCATCAGCAAAGGAGTGAATGCTAGAAGATGTGGAGGTGAGCAGGTCATTGATGAAGAGAATGAAGAGTACAGGGGAGATGACAGAGCCCTGGGGTACACCAGCATTGAAAGAGTGCAAATTAGAGAGGAAGCCGTCTACTCTGATGGCAATTGACCTATCAGAGAGGGAACTACCAATCCAGTTAATGAGAGTGTGAGGGAGACCAAACATCGGCAGTTTAGCGAGAAGACCTTTGTGCCAGACACGATCAATGGCCTTGGAGATATCGAGAGAAATTACTCTGCTCTCACCACAGGATCCTAGAGCAGAGGACCAGACATGGACAGCATAAACAAGAAGATCGCCAGTAGACCTGGCTTTTCGAAAGCCATACTGGTGATCAGAGAGAAGATTGTTTGTTTCAAGGAAGGTAAGAAGTTGCTTCGTGATGATGGTCTCCATTGTTTTAGAGATGAGGTAAGTGATTGCAATGGGATGATCGTTGAGTGGATTAGACTTTTCACCTTTTTGGGATAGGTAAGATGTGGACTGGTTTCCAAGAGGTAGGAAATGTACCAAGTGTGTAGGAAAGCTGGAATAGTTTGTTAAGAATAGGGGCAAGTTCAGGAGCACAGGTTTTGAGAAATATTGCTGGAATACCAGCAGTGCCGTTAGATTTGGAGGTGTCGAGCTGGAGAAAGGCTTGGCGGAATTTTCGTGTGGAGACCTTAACGGGTGACATAGTGAATTTTGAAGGAGGGAAGTGATGTGGTAGGAACTCTTGGTCGTCCAGGTTGGAGTTGGAGGCAAAGACTGACGCTAAACGATTGGTCTTGGATGAAGGAGTGGTAGAAGAAGAATCAGAGTTGTTTTTTTAGTGGAGGGAAAGATGATTGGCAAAAGTTTTGGGAGGCAACTTTGGCCATAGACCAAAAGTAGCGAGAGCCAGCCTGGCAGGAGGCGATTTTGTTATTGATGCGTTGGACAAAAGATAATTTGGCATTTTTTATGGTTTTGGAGCAAATGTTGTGTGATTGGATGAAAGAAGATCGCTCTTTTTGGGTTTGAAGTCATCTCCATTCCTTGAAGTAATGGTTTTCGTTTGTTATTAGTGACGGCTATACGTCAGAAAATCTAGCATCTTACTTTTATATTTCCGAATAATTTCATCATTGCTCAATGTTCCACTTTGAAGAAATCTAGTCTTTTCGCTCATGAACTTTGATTCGTTTTGCATTTGTTTAATAGCCTGAAGTGAAACAAATTTCCTCATGAATATATTAAAAAAGCATGAGAATCAATCATATTAAGACAAAGACTCGAATAGAGATAATTCATTAATAATAAATCAAAATGCTTTGCCTATCATTTTACTAAAATTCAAATGATTTATTATTTTCGTTTCTATCTAGAAAAACAGGAATATTTGCAAATAGGTGTTCCCGACTTCAACATATTTCCAATCGATTACAAAAAGATTATTTTTTGGAAAATTCCATTCAACATACCTGTGATATTCTGTAAAAGAAAAGAGAATGTATAACTGATAAATAACATTAAACGTAAAGGTCAATCAGTAAGCATCCGTAATCGTCAATCCATCATGAATAATCATCAACGGAAAATAATCAATCATCGTCACAGCGTTATAATGAAAATCCGCACGCTGTTAATCAAAGCGGGAGAAATTATGATTTCACATAGCAAAATAAGGACACAATATATTGAGTATCCATAAAAATCGGAGCTGGAACATTCTTGATGGAGAACTCACCATCAATTCTCAATTAAAATTTGGAATCGTGAAACAAGAAATAGTCAATCGACCAATGAAAATAAAAAGTACTTCAGATTTTCTGCGTTAATCAAAGCAAGTCGTCGCTCAGCATAGAAAATTTCGTTTTCTTTTATCTTCACTGCCTCAGTCTGTTGGCTCAGACCAGTCAAATTCTTTTTTCTATTTTCGGCGATATCTTTCTGCATCGAAGCCTATCAAAAGAGAAAAATCTTCCTTCGTAACATATTCTGTACAAAATATCCTCCCATAGCTCTGAATCAGAGCAGAAATATCTTATTCCTCCAAGTTTTACAAATATATATGGCAATATCAAATTCATTATCATACTTGGGGATTTTTTATTTTTGATATTTTCTGCCTTGTTGTTGTAATAGAGCTTTCAATACTAGACTTTATGTTCTTCAAATCTGCAAATGAAAAGAAAACAGACTACTCAAAATGATACATACGAACATGTTCCACTTAATTTCTTTCGAGTAAATTAACTGTTTCTTATATTACTTTAAATGACAAAAGAGGACCGCAAATAGTTTTTAAGTACTTCATACCTGCGATGTATTTTTTCATTTCTTCAAAATCTGTCACCTTCTGCTGGAATGTTCTTTCGAGCTCTTCAAACTTTGGCTGCATAACAAAGAGTGACTGAACTTATACAAAGAATAGTCATTGAGCTAACAATGGAAAGCTGAGTGAGTTCCATACTGAGAAAAAGCATCGGAGAACACCCCGTTAGACTGGCAGAATCCTGAACCACGGGCTGGTAAGCAAGAGTATCCAGTTACTCCCCCCCCCCCCCATACTTTACCCATAGCTTAACACCAGGCACCTTTTTACTGCTGGACGGACCGATAGCGAGCAACAAGATACGGCACGAGCGTACCTCGAATTCGTGCTATTCAGCACAGTCAACATGTACCCTGACCGCTATACCAAGTAACCCTATTAATGGGCTAATATTAAGCATAAAACTGCCAGAATGGAGCATGAAACTACGATTTTTTCTAAATTCATATAACATTGATGGCACGGTACTTCATAATGCTTTAAATTACGGAATAAGCAAAATGCAACTAAAATCATGAAATATAATTACTGTTCTTGTTTCTACTAATTTTTCACTTTTCTCGGTTTCGTACTTCAATTTGAGGATCATCTCCTTCAAAGTAAAATTTGTGAGGAATGTTGAAAAAAAGGTAAACAAAATTCTCAAAAAGTAATTCAATCAAGTGATTATCGTTGAAAATTTTTATTAGAACAACTCAATATTTTAATACATTCAATGAAATTTAGGCTGAGAAAAACAGTTTACCTCTAGCTGAGTTACATTGGAATCCAACGTACGCTGCATCCTAGAAAGTTGTTCCTTTGCTTTCTTGAGCTGGCTTTGCTTGTTTGATATATCAGTCTCGTCCTGTTTCAAGCTCTTTTGTAGTAAAATTCCCTGTCCGAGAAAATAAGAAAATAGTCCTACAGTTGAAACTGCTACCTCAACAATCAATAATTCTAAAGGCGTCACAGCCTATTATTCCCTCAGTGAGCCTCTGCGCCTTTGACCACCACTCATGACCTGTAGTGTCCACTGACACTACAGGTCATGAGGTCATGAGGTCATGTCAAATCATTGAATAAAGCCCGACGCACACTTGAGCTATCAGCTCAGCTGAGAGTCAATCGTAGCTGTGAAGCTGTTTCCTCAAGTGTGCGGCGGCCTTTTCTGTGGTTTTGTTCGCGCAAGCTATCCGCTTAGTACATTCAACATGACAAATAATTTTCATCTCAAGTGAACATGCGCATGCGTTCTTTCTTAAGGTGCAATATAAGACAATGGTTTTATGCAACCGTACCAAATTGGTCAATTTCTGGTGCTCTCTCTTCCCATTATTAATCCTTTTTGTGATCCCCGTCATCTGTTTTCCATATTCAGACTTGAATTCGTTTATTTCCTTGGTAATCTCATCGCGTTTCTTTTGCAACATTTGTCTAAAAAAGGTTCAATTTTATAAGACGATTAATGGACACTTTTCTAGAATAGCCTTGATTTGATAATGATTTGAGGCCTCTTAGAAGATTAAAATACAAAGATAATACTTGCCTTTCTTTTCGTTCCGCTGCCAAATTGATGGTGAAATCACTTATTTGCTTCTGAAGCAAGTCAACAACTGCTCTGCAATCGAATTGTAGCATACCATACAATATAGCATGACACTAAATCAAACTGCATCTTACTGAATCACATTGAATCATACTGCATCACATTTGCATCACATTTGCATCAGAAAATTTACAAGCACCATCATGCCATAACATTGCATCCTATCTATCAAGCAAGTGCTAAAGCCATACTCATGCCATAGCATTGTACCCTATCAATCCATATCAAACGTTAGCACAAAAACCTGATGTCACTTACTGATGGTCTTCTGTCAACTGATCGATTGACGATTCTAATTCTGCGTTGAATCTCTGAAGTCTTGAGGATTCATCTGCTTGTAGCAAAAGGTCATTTTTGGCATTTCTCAATCTGCAAAGGAAAACAGCTGAGAACAATGCAATGAATCATTTCCTTCTCTATTTATTGGTTATCATTTCTACTTAAACAATCAAGCTTCAGAATTTCAATATTGCAAAGAAAATGAAAACATGATTTCTTTGCATTAAAGACCTTTCCACCAGACATTTAACAGAGTATAAAATTATTGATAATGAATAGTTGGAGAACGTGTGGAAGTGGGCGGTTGAGGACTGCTGGATGAATAGATCATCACTGGGATGAAATTATGGCTACCCTCCCTCATAAAATATTGAACTTTGTTATTAAGGAACTAAAAGCTTTCTCAGCAACACTTCGCGTCAGTCGCTATTAAGCTGCACATAAGAAAATAATTCACTTTTTCTGCAGCGCCTCCGCTTCAGTATTTTCTTTACTCCCAAGAAATTTCCCATCCTCTAGCTCTGAATGACAGAAAGAAAAAGAATGGATGAGCAAAAAAACACGTTTATCCAAAAAGAAAATGAACACAATTCTTTGCTTTTGAAAATAAAAGAGCTATATGGCACAATCAAATGGATGCAAATATCAAAGCATAAATTAAACAATTATTAAGAAACAAAAAATGTTTGGTGAAGAATGCTGCCATTTGAACCGGCTGGAGTCCGGTCGGAATAATCTGCACTCTTGCATGGCATGATGGTAGGTTTGCTCAGGGTCATCCATTTTTTCATTGAAATTGCGACAAACTAGTACCATGTAGTCCCAGATCTGGAGAAATGAAGAGGCTTTGTAGCAGGGAGAACACCAGCCAACTGCTCAGAGGAGCTGATTGATATGGTTACTTGGAGTGCCCGTTCTGCAGCAACCACACCATAGAGGAGCAAGAGAAAAGAAGAAGAAGAATGACATGTACCCTTGGCTAGATTGGCCTTCTCATTGCGTAGTCTTTCAAATTCTCTTAAAGCTTTTCTCAGTTCTGATTCAATCTAATGATGCAGAATGGCCAAGATCAAAAAGGGAAATGATATTATTCAAAAACTATATAAAGGCTCTCATAATCATGGCATTGCTCCATATTATTCTATTTCTAGCATCTTCCTATGAATTCTAATAGAAAGACAAGGACCAATAAAAAGCAATTTTTCATAATTTTGGTAAATTATCATAAATGTGACAGCATTCCAAGTCGACAATCCAGTTAAGAAATTCGACTTCTAAAAAGACGCTTCGAATCCATAATAGAATCATCATCAGCATTAGGGAAGAAGAAACAACGCAAAACAAGAATGAGGAGTTGGTAGAAAAAATATCCCGCTGGACCTTCCAATGGATTATCAAAAATGGCTCTTCTATTGGTCACTGTCTTTCTGTTTTTATCTCAATCGGAAAGGCTTCCAACTAAATGACTTACTGCTAACATTGTTTGCTTGAGCTCATTTTGAATAGCCAGCAACTTTTGTGAATCTCCTGCACCTGCTTCAAGAATCTTCATACTGTTAATCAAAATCGATGAAAAATTTTATGAATATTTTTAACATGCCATGATTCTCATAATAAAAATTGCTGGATGAAGAAAACTTGTTATGTTGGCCTCCTTCAGTCTATAGTGGCCAAGGAGCAATGAACCATAGGCTCTTTTTCTAGCTGTCTGTTCTGCTGGAACAGCACCTTCTGCTGTGACTAAAGAGACTGATGCGTGATTGGCAGTCCCTATTGCATATGTCACTCTTGTAGATTTACTCTGCACTACTGGAACTGTGATGGTCTTTCTTGCGGTATCTTTTCTCCTCAGCTGCTGCAGTCAGTCTCTCCTCTCCAACTTGCTTGGTGAGGGTGCCTCTCCACTTGGAGCAGTCTGATGCGAGGTCTTCCCAGTGCCGCGTGTTGATCTCCAGGGCCTTCGTGTCTCTTTTGCAAACGCCCCTGAAACCCAGTTGTGGGCGACCGATGCCTCTCTTGCCAATTGTCAGTTCTCCATAGAGTATGTCTTTAGGGATTCTTCCATCTTCCATACGGTGAACGTGGCCTAGTCAGCGGAGCCTGCGCTGCTTGAGCAGGGTGAACATGGATGGAAGGCCAGTGTGGGATAAGGCTTTCGTTTTGGGTACTTTGTATTTCCAGGAAATGCCCAAGATGCGGCGTAAGCAGCGCAAATGGAAAGAGTTTCGTCTCTTTTCCTACCTGGCAAAGTTTGTCCATATTTCACTCCGATAAAGCAATGTGCTGATGATACAAGCGTTGTTCGCTGCCATCCTTGTCTTGATAAAGAGTTTGGGGGTTTCCACACTCGAGTGGAGAGGCGAGTGACGTGGTGCAGACGTCCCAATCCTTTGTTCATCTCAGTATCAAGGGAGAGGTTGCGGCTGATGGTAGACCCTAAGTACGTGAACTGGTATAGATATCCAGCAATTATCATATAGGCAAAGGTTGTTATCAAACATTTTTTATCTACTACTAACAGCTGTATTTTTTAGATTGGACTCATCTTTATTTCACATTCCTTTACGAGAAAAGGGACCGCTAGAAAACAAAAGAAATATAGTTTACCCTTCTTGTGTCAAAGCAGCATTTTCTTTAACATCCTTTTTAACTTGTCTCAAAAGTTGTGCTAGGCTTGCTTCTAACCTTGATCTTGATGCTTCAAGGTGACGAATGTCCTTTCATTGAGAAGCAAAAATGGATTCAAAACGTCGAAATTAATTCCATTTCGTTTTTGAAATTCTCTTTCATTTTTTAGTTCTCCTTGTATTAGGCAATGGTGATGATGATGATGATGATGATGATGATGATGATGATGATGATGATAATGATGATGATGATGATGATGATGGTGATGATGATGATGATGATGATGGTGATGATGATGATGATGATGATAATGATGATGATGATGATGATGATGATGATAATCATGATAACGATGATGATGATGATGATGATGATGATGATGATGATGATGATGATGATGATGATGATGATGATGATGATGATGGTGATAATGATGATGATGATGATGATGATGATGATGATGATGATAATGATGATGATGATGATGATGATGGTGATGATGATGATGATGATGATGGTGATGATGATGATGGTGATGATTATTATGAAGATGATGGTGATGATGAAAGTCAGGCTAATTTCAACCAAGACATAAGTTGGGGGAGACTTCCATTATATGACTATAAATTCAAATGGTGCATATATATATATAGTCTGTCTGACGAGTGCCTTCGCACGAAACTCAGAGTAACAGAGAATCGATCTTTTCCTTTTCTGCATTTCTGCTACATATATATATATATATATATATATATATATATATATTTATATTTTATATATATTATTCTATTTTATATATATATATATATATATATATATATATATATATATATATATATATATATATATATATATATATATATATATATATTTATATATATATATATATATATCACACATCACTGCAGCTCAACCATACAACAACATCTCCAAAAGGTGCGACCTCTGTACATCGGAAAAACTATACATAATCAACGGCCACAACAATAACCCCTTGAACAAACGCTCTGAACTTATCTCCAAATGCCGACACGAGAACAAATATTATTTAATGAACAATAGCATCACCTAGACAATAGACAGTAACTTGCCAACGGCTTCTTTTATTCTAATTTTATTTTACTTTTATTTTACTTTTATTCTATTTTTAACCAATCCATTTATTTTAAAAATCAATGTAATTCGGAATGTGATTCAGTTATAGTCTGTCTGACGAGTGCCTTCGCACGAAACTCAGAGTAACAGAGAATCGGTCTCTTCCTTTTCTGCATTTCTGCTATATATATATATATATATATATATATATATATATATATATATATAAGCAGAATCAATAATGCAAACCTTTTTCTTTTCATCTAATTGGAATTCTTTATCATTCAGCTCTATTTGAAGTTGCTTGATTTCACTAAAGTATTAAGAAGAATTTTGATGATTGATGATAAGTCTTCCAATTAGCACAACACTACAATATTCAGATTTTGTGTTAAAGAGAGTGTTTGTATACTGCTGGGCAGGCAGCAAAATTGCATGTTAGCTCAAATAGAAATTGGAAAATCCACATTTTTGAAAAATCGTGTGCAATTACTTTGATTTATCAAGATTCAAAGATGCTTGTTCTTCTATTTTTTTCTTTGTTTCAGTCTGAAAATTAAAATTATATCAACTTAAACCACCTTTGATAAATGAGGGAAAGTCACAGTAAAATGAATATAAAGAGAAATAAAGGGGAAAAGACATAGATGCTGGGAGTAACTATATGGTGAAACACGACTCACATCTGCTTGGTGTAATTTTCCCTTATTAATTTTTGCCTCTTCTTGATCTTCCTTCATTTCAACTTCAACCTCCACCAATGCACTTTCAATGTCATCAATCTTCCATTGAAAAAAGAATTATCTCCAATGAGATCAGCTCGAATATTCATACTAATAATGAGACCTACATTTTGCTGCAGATTAAATGGGTAAAAATGTATTATACATTGACTTCTACAGAGAATTGACAAGAAATGACCATTTAGGTTTGCAGCATAAGAAAAAAACCAACCTTTTGGTAAGTTTCTCTCAAGCAGTCTCTTGTATCATTCAACTTGATTTGCAAACTGTTTGAATCGGGAAAAATATAGCAAGATTCTAAATGCAACCAATTTACATAACATTCATTTCAATGGAAACTCCTGACAAGTCATAATCTATTAGGTCAGGGCATTTCTCCAGGCACTAAATGCTGGAATGGCATTACTATGGAGATAAAAACCCCTCTGCTAATGTTTTTGACAAAAATTCAAAGCCTTCCTCTTTCAAAACCAGTACAAAAGTTGACTATAGAAATTTTTTAAAGTCATCATCGGCCCATAGTATTTCTTGAAGAAATCAAATTTATACAAGAAATTTTGAAACAGGGGGGACTCTCTCCTTGATTATTTCAACCACCGAGAGAGCTCTTCCTTTAAGCAACTACCTCCATACAATTATCATGCTCTTTGTTCTGTATTTATATATTGTATCAATTTTAGGCATTGATGTATTAGCTAATTTGTAAACTTGATCTCATTTTCCTCCAATATTAGCCTTTCATTTTCTTCTTCCTTCCATTTTTTGGGCTATGTATAGGCCACCATGGCCTTTCCTCAAGATAACTCCCTAAAAATTGATCTTGTGTAATATTGTGTTCTAGGTATGTGTTAGTTGCTTGTTTGTATAGTTAATCTGAATAAATTGTATGTAGTGGAATTTCAAATATGAAAACTGAACTGGACAGAACCGAAACAAGAAACTGAACTAAACATCTGAATGGAATGGATGCAATAATGAAAACTAATTAAAAATATACAAATGACACCATAAACAAATTACTTGGCTCTATCAGTAAGAGTTTGATTCAAGAGTCCAACAATCTTCCTATGCTCTGATTCAAGCTGATCTTTGGATGGCCTAGAAATAAAAATAGTTTGATACCAAAATAAAAAATGAGCACCAAACCTTCTAGTACAAGCATGACAAAAGTTCTTCAAAAGTAGAATGGTAAAAAGATAGGTTTGAAATGGAATTATCATATATTCTTACTCCAAGCTGCAAATTTCGACAGAGAGGAATTTGTATCTTTCTTCTAACCGCCTAGTTTCACTCAAAATATCATCAATTCTATCCTAATGGGAAAATACAAAACATGATAAGGATGCAAAGGCAGCATGTATTTTAGAAAAAAAGGAAAATTATTTGCCAAATGAAATCTTCAAATTCTGAAGCAAAATTAAACTGAAGATCCATTTTTATTACAATGTGAAGAACATATGTGTAGCGTCTCTCTAGGTGACATTTTTACCAGTGCAAAGCTGAGAGAGAGGTTGGGGATTGAGTAAATACCTGTTGTTATGAGGAAGAATCATTTGAGTTGGTCAGAGCATGTGCTAAGAAAGGATGATGATGACTGGGCAAAAGGATGTATCACATTTGAGGTTGAGGGCACAAGAGAGAGAGGGTAACTGCAGTTGACTATAGTCTAATAATTGGAAGGATATGAAAGAAGGTGGGCTGACAAACAAAGATGGAAGAAATGGTGAAAAATGTAGATTATTTTCCTGGAGAGCCTCCAACCAATCCCTGCGTTAGCATGGAAACGGCAGTAAAATATAGAGAAGAAGAAATGAAGAATTTAAGTCTTTCAATACATTCATCAAAGTTTTCCAACCTGCAACTGGTTAATTTCAATCTCATTGGATTCTCTTGCAGCAGAAACTGCGGCTGGAATAAGCAACAGAAATTAGATAAGCATACCAATTAACAAGTCTCAATAAATCAAACATTTAATACTCATAGTCTTTGGAAAAGGTATTTTCTTAAAATGATGAAACTCAAAAATATGAGAATATAAGTACCTCGTATTTCTGATTCAATCTTTTCAGCAAACGGTGACAATTTGTGTCTATGGACACTTGCCTTTATTGTTTCTGCTTCCAGGTCTTCACAAAATTTTAACCTGTCGTTATCCTGAAATTAAATCATTCCGTTTTTGGGGTCAGAGTTTGGTTCACATCAGCATAGATACATCTTCCCTACTACCCATTAGCATTAGCCATTATAAATTAACAAGCTCAAACAATATTGAGAAACTCCTTTTGCATAGTAGCGTAAGTGTGCAAACACATAATACAATGGTTATTGAAGGTATCAGGCAACTACCTCCTAGAAATCCATTTCACTAGAAAAAACTCAGTTCCTTGTCACTGGCATCTACTATGCAAAGAATCAGGTATGTTATAGTGTTACTAGTACTGCTTATTTTGCTTAAGTGGAGTTCTATTTCTCTATGACATTTCTCATAAAAATATCAGTAAGATATCAAAAATGTCTAAGTTATGCAAAATCATAATCTCCAAACCTTACTCCAGTCACCCCAATTTACTTTTTCATTAAATTAAATTTACTGGTTGGTCTGACTCAGTGGTAAATGAAATGCAGAAAATACTCACTAATTCGTGCAATGTATTGATGACAGATAGAATGATTTCAGAAACTCCTTGACTACTCTCTTCTCCTGATTGAAGTTTTCTCATTCTTTGACCTACATATAAATCACAGAAAACCTTTTTATCAGTCTTAAGTAAAATGGAATGAATTGATCTATAATACCTAACCAGGTGCATGAGTTATGCAACCAAAATATACAAACATTTCTTGACCTTGATAAATGTACTTAGGAGCAGTCCAAAGTATACTTTGCTGTAGTTGTTAGCTGATAATTTCGACAATACCTAGTTCTTGCAGGTGTTCAACTGTGCATAGAACAAGCGTTGAAATGTCTGCCACGTCATTATTTGACATCATTGCTATCTTCGAACTGATCTACGGATGGAAAGCGAACCAATAGTAATTGAATTGCAACCATTCACTTCAAGGTACCATCTTTTCATCGCTAGCCAAAGAAAGAATGCAAACGAGGCGAGTGTATCCATAGGAACACTGCCATCTTCTTAAGTTTGTCCTAACCGCCCCAAGCATTGGCAACCATGGGCCTCTGTTCCTCCCTGATGTTACACACTCTAAGAGGTTCAATGTTGCTTGCCAGCACTTCGGTTGGCCTTAGGCTGTTTGTGTATGTGTGTCTCTTTCTTCCTTTCCCTCGCTTTCTCTCAAACTCTCCCGTCAAATGCAAGATTCTCCAGCTTTCCCTCGTGACCTACGAAACTCAAATATCTTTCTCTTACAGACTCCCATCATTTTCCACTCCAAGTTGGTCTATCTCAAAATTTCCTGACTTGGTAACATGGTCGGTCCAACTGATCCGGAGCATCCGCCTCAAAAACCAATTTTCTGCTGCTTCAGTGTACTTTTCCATCGTGCTGCTTTTTGCCGTAGAAAGGGGCCAGTTCAAGTTCCGCACAATGCGGATGTCTTTGCAAATGGCTATGGTGATGGTTTGGTAATGCAATAAATACTGATTTAAAAAAATCCTTCACGAAGTCTCTGTTGTTTTATATTACAGTTGCAATGGTGGTTAGCTTTCTTCTACCAACACAAACTCCATTTTGGTGTTCATCCAGTGCATTCCTCATTATCCTTTCGGCATAAGAGGAGATGGATACCAGATCAAGTTTATTGATCTTAGATTTGAAAGATGGCAAGTTGCAGGACCAGGAAAGCAAGAAGAAGGCAGGCAAAAAGTTCCTTAAATTGAATGTTCTTGGGATGAATGATGCTTTGTGGGATAAAGTTCGAGGATTAAGCAGTGAAACTTGGAATGGGTGTGATTGAATCGAGCTTCTGGTGGTCCTGACAAGCCTCAGAGGCAGTGGTGGTTCTCCAAGGAAGATCAGGGAGGCACTGGTGCTGAATTTGCCGAGTATTCTAGAAGTAGAGACAAAGTCGTTTGTTTGATTTTTTGTAATCCTGATGTACAATGAACTATGTCATAATAGCACCGTTGTTCTAGAAAAATATTGGGGTGGGTAAGCCTCTATTCCTTCAGTCCAGACTCTGATCTGATGAGTAATGTCGATTCCTTTCATCTTATCGTTACTTCCCTGAAATCTGTGCCCATGTAGGCAATGAATGTGTATTTTTGATAAGATAGGCCGTTCATTGTGATGAAAATGCTGAGACTGAGGCACTCTTAATTTCATGCCAAATTCCTCTTGTTTTCTACAAAAAGTCAAAAAGGAAATAATTAAATTTAGAAGTAATAATTAAGTATCATCAAGAACCGCTGAACTATACAATATTTGATAAAGTAGTTCTTGCGATTTGATTAAACATATCTGGTAAAAATAGAATATACCCTCTTAAATATTTTGTCTTCTCATATTATAGTTTCACTGACTACATCATTCAGGAAAGATATATCTCAGCACCATTACTTCAATGTAGCATCTTTTAGGACTGACGCATCTCTTTGAGTATAAATAATCAAGTTGTGCAATTTGCTGCTGAGTCATGTTTGAAAGCAATATGAGCAATGTTCCAAATGAAGTAATCGAATTTTTTGTCCTGTGACTGTTTTTCTTACCTGAAAAACAATTTCTCATATTACAGTTACTGTATATGTTTCCTTTGACCGATTGCAAGAAAATGAATGGTTGAAATGCAAATCATACACCGTTAATTTTTGATATTGCAGAAGCATTCTTTGCATCATAGGTACAGCTGTGATTTAGGTCAGGTTAGGGGGAAGACCCTGCTACTGGTACCACGTAACCCAGTACCATCTGCCGCGGGTCGGGTTGTCAGCGGCTAAACCAATATGATGAGGGTGTTATGGATAGCCACATAGGCGCCGACTACGTTGGGGCTTGAGGGCTTAAGCTCCCCCCTGGCAATTTCATTTGGGATCCTCCTATGGGCAGCACTTTACTGCAGAAAAGGTAAAGATGGATGTATATTATAAGTTTCAAAATTCTGAAATTTATCAATCGCTAAGAATAATTTGAATCAAATAAATCCCTTGTACAAACTTAAGTCTAAACTTTCTGGCTCCTACGCCATCTGTTGATATTTTAACTTGCCTATTGCGGAAATTGCACTTCGTCTTAAAGGTCAAACTGATCAAAGTCAGGAAACCATAACCAATAATTTATATCAATTGATATCACTGTTTTGGAGGAAAGCTCGACTTTAATAGCTCTCGCTGAGCATTTGATCGGACCTGCTTTTCAAGATGGGTAATTTTTTGTAAGGTTGAATAAAAAGAAATAAGACATTCCTATTTCACAGCAAAAGCCTCCAGAGAGCCAAAAGCAACCAAGTTCTCGAAATGAATTAGGCTTTGAAATCATGAAGCAAGATCTAGGCCCTTCATGTTCAAAACAAGAAAAGTTTACGAACATTAACCCTAGATGGAAAATATGCAAGATTGTTGGGCAAGAAAGAAAAGGGAAAGAAATTTCAGTCTGCATGGTCATAAAAATATAAATGGCTCGCATACAAGAGGGACAAGGCTGAAGTTTTTTGCAACTTGTGCACTTCAGCAATTTTGAATTTAATAGACCTGTTACAAGAAGGAAAAATGATGTCCCTGAATTAGCTGCATGGCTTAAAAGGGACGAAAAGTATCAATGGCTGTCTCATGATGTATCTAATGAAATTCTGCAAGACTTCAGCAAGGCACTGCTAAGAGAGCTGGTGGAGATAGTGAAAGATGTCGAATATGTTGGCATTATGCTGGATGAAACCTCAGATGTCTCTAACAAGGAACAGATAAGATTTTGTTTCCGAATCGTTGATGAAGACTTCAACATTGAAGAGCTGTTTTTTGGTTGTTACGCTACTGAAATCACTTCAAGCGAAGAAATTTACACGATGATGAAAGACGTTCTTGTACGGATACAATTTTCAATGCATCAATGCCGCGGTCAATGCTATGACAGAGCGGCTAATATGTCAGGATTTTTGAGTGGTTTTCGTACAAGAGTGCAAGAAGTCGAAAAACCAGCTTTATACGTGCATTGTCGAGCACATAAACTTGTATTGGCAGTTCAGGATACTATGAGCTGGAGCAAAGACACCAGAGATATTAAGGCATTAATACAAGATTTGATAGCATTCATCAGTGGGTTCCCCAAACGCCTAGCCTAGTTTGCTCATTTTCAAAATGATGACAGCGGAATTGAAAAAGTCCCTGCGCCCTTTTCGCCCCACTAGATGTACTATGCGACGAGTTTCCTTGCAGGCAATGACAAGTGATCACAGTGCGATTCTCCATTGGCTTCAAGAAGTGAAAGAAAAAGAAAAAAATACAGCTGGAGTTAAAGCTGGAGGGTATCTCAGATCACTGACGAAATTCGGCACGATTTTCTCGCTAGAATTTTTAACAATCGTGTTTACCATAATTGAAGGAGGCAGTGCAAGTTTACAAAGCACACAGTTAAATTCAGCAAAGCAGAAAAAGCAATTTCGGCTATTCGTCAATGCACTTCATATGCAAGAACAAACGCCAGGTTTTCAATTCTATGGCAAGCAATTGTAGCGTCCGCTGATCTAAATGGAAGTATTGATGAGCCACAACTTCCAAGACAGCGAAAAGAGCCACAAAGATTAGATGATAATGCTCAGTCTGCCTTCGTCCCCCAAACAGCAAGGGATGCACACATACAGTTGTATTTCTCTTTGCTTGACAGTATTTTGGTTGGACCCACAGATCGATTTGAGCCTAACAAAACTGCTATTTACTTCAGGAAGATTGAAAGCTTCATCCTGGGAAGAGAAATAAGCCCAGACTACATTCCTCAGCATTACGTCGATGATCTGGATTGTGTCAGACTACAACTACACAGAAACATGCCCCTGGACAGAGCAAGGTCCCAAGAGCTTGAATTAGATGATTTCCAATCCGTGGTTGATCATCTCAAAGAGGCAAAGGCATTCTGCAGTATAATCTGCATAACAGAAATAAAGAAACTGATAAGGGTTGTACATACTTCACCAATGTCCAGCTGCACTGCTGAGAGATCATTCTCTGGCCTCAGGAGGTTAAAAACATCCTTGAGATCGCGAATGTCCCAAGAACGACTAGACGCGGTTTCATCAAAGAATTTCCATAAAGGTATTGTAGAAAAATTTCCAGTTGATAAGTTGTTAGACGATTTGATCTCGAGATCATCCGTGAGAAAAAGCACGTTTATTTTATTGAAGAAACACTAATCAAAGAATTGAACTGATGATATTGTAGATCATACTGTTGCATCTGTTTCATTTCATTGCTTTGCTTTGCTATTATACATAACACATGTTGTACGTTATTAAAAGTGATGGAATTTTTCAACCTTTATCCTTTTTAAACCTTCTTTTCTAATTTTGAGCCCCCTCCTGGGAAAAGTAAAAGTCGGCGCCTATGGACCCCCAGTAGAACGAAAAACAAGATATGTCAAAGGTCATACCCATGTGAGTCCCTGACCATCCACAAGGGAGTGTAGCCCCTTAGTTGGAGGAGACAAACACAGTCCAACGGCAGCTGCTGCAAGACCCGAGATGCTGCTGGTCGTCTCGCCCCAGGATGCCGTCAGCGCCACGCCTAGGGTCCAAGTGTGTGCGGTGGGTTCTGAGCAAGCCCGCATCACCTCAAACAACTCAAGTGCAGAAGAGTGGTGCATACTTGGAGAGGTGTGGAGTGGAAGTCCTGCGGCGATGGGTGAAATGGTCACCACTACGCGGCTACGAACGAACCTGCACGTATGGCGGCTGGCGGACGATGATCGCTCTGCCCTACCGCAAGAGATTGCCAAGAAATTACCAAATCTCCCCGTAGCCATAAATGAGAGACTGATCAAGCTACGATTCCCTACGAAGACGAAGAGCCGCATTGTGACCATCCATCATTGGCACTTACGCACCAACTATGACTTACGATGACAATACCAAGGGAGGCTTCTTCTACGCTCAACTGAGCCAATTAATCCGCGAAAGTCCCAAGGAAGAAAAGCTAATGACATTGGAGGACTTCAATGTCACATTTGGAGCTAATAATGAATCCTGGCCAGAAATCATCGGCCCACATGGCGTTGACAAGTGCAATAGCAATGGCCTGCTGCACCTCGCAATGTGTATGGAGCAAAACCCCAATATCACCAACACTCACTGCCTGCAAAAAAGAAGACAACCTGGATGCACCCACGATCCCAAAGATGGCATCTAGTTGATTACATTATCTGGATGAGAGAAGATCTGAAGGACATGGTAATAACGAAAGTCCTGCGTGGCGCAAACTGTAAAGCCATAAATCGAATGGTGATATGCAAAGCAAATCTCAATCCACGTCCACCCAGATGTAAAACTGCGCAGAGACCATGCAAGAACTCCATGCCTCCATGCTCTCAGAACTCGACATGTCATCAGCCTTCAAGAAAACTCTCTTACAACCGCTCTTGGTACTCCTCCAGAAAACGCTGACATAGAGACCAAGTTGTCCACTCTTAGAGAGACGACATACAGGATTGCTGAATCTACCTGCGGACTCGCGAAGAAGAAGCAACGCGATTAGTTTAACGATAATTTGACACAGCTCAGCAAACTGGTTTTGGAAGAAAATATGCTTCATCAAGACTGCCTCGGCTCCAAAAACACAAGCACTCAACAAAGATTCAGAGAATGCCAGAAACAGATGAGGCGAAAAACTCGAAAAATGAAAAACTGCTGAAAGAGCAGAGAAACTGCAACAAGCTGTTGACAGTAGGGACATCAAATGGTTCTATGAACTCACAAAACCGCTCTATGGCCCCTCTAGCAGAGGATCTGCACCTCTGCTCTCAAAGGATTATTCAACCCTCCTTACCGATAGTCAAGATAGACTTCTTCGATGGAAGCAACACTGCTCAGACCTGCTCAACCAACCATGAGAAACCGACGAAGCAATGCTTGAAAACCCTCGCACAATCACCACCTCTAAATAAACTCGCCATACTCCCAACTCTAGGAGAGATGACCAAAGCAATAGCTGCTCTACAAAACAGCGAATCTCCTGGTGAAGATTGACTACTAGCTGAGATATTCAAACACGGTGCACCAAACCTACACCAGCACCTACTGGATCTATATAAAGTCATCTGGCAGGAGGAAGAGATCCCTGGCCACATGAAAAACTTCCAAATTATCAACATCTTCAAAAGCAAAGGAAGCAGCGTGGAATGTGGAAACGATCGCGGCATCGCCCTGCTCTCGGTGGCAGACCAAATCCTGTCAAAAATACTACAAAAGAGAATCTCCACATCTCTTCTGGAAAAGGCAGTCTCAGAATCACAATTTGGCTTCCGAAGTGGACGAGGCACTCCTGACATGACTTCGCGGCTAGGCAGTTGCAAGAGAAATGTATAGAGCAACGCATGTATCTATCCACCGTGTTCATCGACCTGACTAAGGCTTTCAACACTGTCAACCGAAATGCTCTGTGGAAAGTCCTGTCAAAGAAGACATCCCCCAAAAGTAGTCAACATCGTCAAAGCAATGCACACCGACATGCTCGGTACCGTCAAGGTGAATGGAGAGATCACAGAAAGCTTTCCAATTACAACAAGTGTTAAACAAGGATCTATTATTGCTCCTACACTGTTCATTATCCACTCTGATGCCATGCCGCAAGAGGCAGTAAGAGGATGCGAGGAGGGGAATCCACATTAGGTGTAGAACTGACGGCTCGATCTTCAACCTGACCAGACTGCGCGCTAAGACTAAAACTAACGTCAACGTGATCTGCGAACTGCGAACTGCTCTATGTCGACGACTGTGGCATATTCGCGCACACCGAGGAGGACCTTCAACTGCTACTTGAAAACTTTGCCAGAGCTTCAGCGGGGTTTGGCCTAACCACCAGCGTTGCAAAACAGAAGTCATGTATCAACCTGCGCCAGGCAGCCCTTATGTGGAGCCAAAGGTCACCACAGTAGCAGGAGAACCCTCAAAGTTCGCTTACTTGGGCAGCAAGCTGTCCAATGGTGGCCAACTTGACACCGAGATCGACAGTCACATCACAAAAGCCAGCAGCTCCTTTGGAAGATTGCACTCTAGAGTCTGGAGCAGCCACGAATTAAAACTATCCACGAAAATCAGTGTGTACCATGCAGTGGTACTGAGCACACTCCTGTACGCAGCGGAGATCTGGACTCCATACCAGCAACACATTTGCAAGCTGGAAGCCTTGCATCAACGCTGCCTGAGAAAAATCCTAAAGATCAGCTGGCAATGCTTTACACCAAATGTGGAGGTGCTGAAAATGGCAGATAAAACGTCAATCAATAATGAGATCGGCAGACAGCATCTCAAGTGGGATGGTCACATGGTGCGAATGATCGATCATCGTATCCCCAAAAGACTTCTCTATGGAGAGCTGGAAGAGGGCGCGCGCCACAGAGGCCGACCATGCAAACGCTTCAAAGACGAAGTATCAAAGACTATGAACAATTCTGATATCGAGAACTTGAATGACTCTGTGCACCGGGAGAGCTGGCGGTGGCAAATGCACCGCTAAACCGCACCCAGTCCCTGAACGAGCGCCGTTAGCGGCGGAAAGACCCGGAAAATGCACCGGACGCTGGGCACAACTACCTGGGCTGCGACAAAAAATGTGCCTCGGCGACCGGCCTCGCCGCCTACAAACGCTTCAGACACTGATTCTACATGCATCCTGGACCACGTCCGAAAGCGGACTGTCTTTCATCATCACAACATTTATATTTTTTTATGCGATATGCTCATCTAATTTTAAGCTTCCTTTTTGACATCTTCTGCAAATGAGTTAAGTATTTCGTCGTAACTCAGTTTTCATCAATTTCACTCTCGATTGAAAGTATGGCCAATCCTTTGAGTCTCTCTTGATCAGTTTTGCCTTTTCAGTAACTCTCGATTATTTTTAGCTTGGAAAACTATCTTTCAGCACTTGCTGTCGTCACTGGGGTGATACAGATAACTTGATTGCCCAATTTTCCCGCACCAAGTTTGCCGAATTAATTGCACAATTGCCGATGTGATGGCACAAGGCCAGTAGACTGCAATAAATATTCATACTCGTAAAACCTCGTTTCGGTGTCGCCTGTCAATCATCTTTTTTTAACACATAAATTCATCTGCCTGTTTAGGAGTTCGAGCAGTTATGTTTGAGTTTCCATAGTGATTGTCGCATCAGCAAAGCGCTCTGTCTCTAAAGGATTCTTCGAAAACCCGAGAACACGATCTCTTCTAAATTATGAGCTATGGTATCACAAACACCATTAAAAGACACTGGGGGGAAGCAGGGGGTTATATACCCCAAATAATTTGCGAAAAGGTGGCAGATGAGTTTTACTCCTCATCCGGGGCAGTACTACCACTCTACCTCTTGGTGCCTTCAGCGACTATGTCACTTTCAGCTCTAGGGTAGAGATGCCGGCGCTTGTAGTTGGTTTGTCATCATGAACATGGACTGCGGGAGACTGATTTGCCAGTCTGTTCCCTGGCTATACCTGAGGGTACCGTTGGAAAAGGTGCACTGCAGGCCCCGCCGCTAGATAGTACAGAGGCCCAAACCGATTGGTAGCGCTTTGGGAGTCTGCCTTATCAGCTGGTGTAAAATCCCGGGCTGCCTGTTATGCCAGTTCGCAACTGGAATCACTCTTAGCTCGCAACTCCGGGGGGACCTTCTGAGGCCACAGGATAGCTAAGGGAACTCTCAAGGGCTTTCAGATTACCTCTGTCACTGTCATTTTGACTGTCCCAACCATACCATACTATCAACTTCTACCATGAATCAAGATAATACTAACCATATTTCCACTGCAGCAACTAACGTGGCACCTAAACTCTTTTCCACCTCATTCTGCAACATCCGTGGAGTATCTTCCAACATCAATCCAACACCATCGTCTCCAATCCATAAACCCATACGCTTTCTTCCTCACCGAAACCAAAATCAACCCTCTCAATCCCAATGACAGCACCATTCTCTCCTCAAATGCCCAGGTTATGAGTTATTTTCCTCCTTCTTCCCTAATGGTGGGGTTTGTGCATTTATTCCCTCCGATGTGCAGACCTTACACCTCAACCAATTCCATCTTTCTAATCCTGGCTTTCAACTCTTCTGGTTGAAAGTTTCCTTCCTCATACCACAAAATACGTATGCACTCTATACCACTCTCCTAACTCAAAAAGCCATGAATTTCTCTTCGACCACCTTTCTAAATCGATCGAAACCATCACTTTACAATCTCCACGCTCTGAAATCATTGTTCTTGGTGATTTCAACATCCACAACTCCGGCTGGCTCTCCAATTCCTCCAATGTCTCCAACCCTGCTGGTCGGGAAGCTGAGGCCTTTGCCATTGTCAATGACTTGACACATGTAATTTCAGAGCCGACACGCGTTCCTGATCGTGCAGGAGACAAAGCAAATACTCTCGATCTTTTCCTCACATCCAATCCTAGCATTTACTCTCCTCCCACCGTTAGCTCTCCTCTTGGTAACTCTGATCATTGTCTCATAACCTTACGGCATGACTTCCTCTCTCAACTCGATAGACCCTTTGCTCCGCAAAGAGTCTTCCACTGTAGCAAGGCTGACTGGGACTCCCTTCACATACTGTTCTTTTCTTAGCCTTGGTCTTCAGGCTTTTCAAATGATCCTTTCTCTTTTGCTTCTTTCATCACCGATGCAATACATCTTGGCATGGATCTTTTTATTCCCTCTTCTTACAAGGCTGGTAAAAAAAATTCCCATAAGTGGTTCAATTCACTGTGCGCCAAAGTTGTGAATAACAAAAACCACTACTTCAAGGAATGGAAGCGACTTCAAACCCAATATTCAAGAAATTCTTTCATCAACTCATGCAACACCTGCTCCAAAACCATCAAAAATGCCAAATCATCTTCTGTCCAACGCATCAACAACAAAATCTCTTCCTGCCATGCTGGCTCTCGCTCCTTCTGGTCTATGGCCAAAGTTGTCTCCCAAAACTTTTGCCAATCATCTTTCCCTCCACTAAAAAACAACTCTCACTCTTCTTCTACCACTCCTTCATCCAAGGCTAATCTTTTTGCGTCAATCTTTGCCTCCAACTCCAACCTGGACGATTAAGGGGTCCAACCTCATCACTTCCCCCCTTCAAAATTCACAATGTCACCCATTGAGTTCTCCACACGAAAAGTCCGCCAAACCCTTCTCCAGCTTGACACCTCCAAATCCAAAGGCCCTGATGGTATTCCAGCAATAGTTCTCAAAACCTGTGCTCCTGAACTTGCCCCTATTCTTAACAAACTATTCCAGCTTTCCTACACTCTTGGTACATTTACCACCTCATGTAAACAAGCCCATGTCTTTCCTATCCCAAAAAAGGTGAAAAGTCTAATCCACTCAACTATCGTCCCATTGCAATAACTTTACTCATCTCTAAAACAATGGAGACCATCATCCCGAAGCAACTTCTTACCTTCCTTGAAACAAACAATCTTCTCTCTGATCACCAGTATGGCTTTCGAAAAGCCAGGTCTACTGGCGATCTTCTTGCTTATGCTGTCCATGTCTGGTCCTCTGCTCTAGGATCCTGTGGTGAGAGCAGAGTAATTTCTCTCGATATCTCCAAGGCCATTGATCGCGTTTGGCACAAGGGTCTTCTCGCTCAACTACCGATGTTTGGTCCGCATTCCACTCTCATTAATTGGATTGGTAGTTTCCTCTCTGATAGGTCGATTTCCGTCAGAGTGGATGGCTTCCTCTCCAATCTGCACACTCAATCAATGCTGGTGTACCCCAGGGCTCTGTCATCTCCCCTGCACTCTTCATCCTATTTATCAATGACCTGCTCACCTCTACATCTTCTAGCATTCACTCCTTTGCTGAAGATACCTTCCTAAGTTTTTCATTTTCGTTCAATCCAAATGACCATGCTTCCACCGATATCCAACTCCACAGAAACACTTCAGCCTCTCTTCTCCCCAATGATCTGACAGTTATTGAGGGGTGGGGTAAAGACAATCTAGTTTTGTTCAATCGAAGTAGGACGAAACAGGCTGTCATTTCACGCAAACGTAATCAAAACTTTCCACCTGTCCTCATGAATGGTGATGGACTGGATACTTCAGCTTCTATCACACAACTTGGTCTTTCTCTTTCATCTAATCTCACTTGGAAAATTCACATCCATTCCCTTGCTAAATATGCATCTCAAAAGCTTGGTTTCCTCGCCGTAGCCCGCGGGCTTTTCTCATCTTCTCACCTTCTATCTATATACAAGTCCCAAATCCATCCTTCTTTAGAGTACTGCTCCCACGTTTGGGGTGGCGCTTCAAAATCTACTCTGTCTTCTTGACAAAATCCAGTCCAAAGCCATTCGTCTCATCGACAATCCTAGCCTCACGAAATCTCTCCAGCCTCTCTCCCATCGTCAATTAGTTGGATATCTTTCCATCTTTTATAGATACTTTCACGGAAATTGTTCTCAGGAGATCAGGGAGATTATTCCTGTTCCTCTGAGGCGTGTCAGAACCACCAGAAGCTCAACTCATTCATACCCTTTCCAAGTTTCACTGCCTAATCCGCGAACTCTGTCCCACAAATCATCATTCATTCCTAGAACATGCAACTTATGGAACGTCTTACCTTCCTCCTGCTTTCCTGAATCTTACAACTTGCCATCTTTCAAATCCAAGATCAATAGACTTGATCTGATCTCTCTCTCCTCTTAGCCTTTCTCTTTCTTCTTTCTTCCTATGTTGAGGCATTGTATAGGCCACAATGACCTATCCCCAACATAACTCACTAAAAAAAAAAGAGGAACATAAATGATATCCCTGATTTCCTGAGAACAAGGAGGATGGTAGCATTTCCATGGATGGCTGATTCCATGGAAATATTCATAATCCATGAAATCTAGGCTTCAAAGCATCACTCCCAAGTGCTACAAGGTGTCCTCTTTCTAATCCAAGATCGATCAACTAGATTTCATCTATCTCTCCTCTTAGCCGGTCATATGCCTTTTGCCTTTGTTTGGGCTTTGCATAGGCCACCATGGCCTTTCCCCACAATAACTCAGCAGCCAAATGATGACCTACTCTAAAGAAGGAGTAACCCTATCTAGGATAGATCTTATCACTACATCTTGCTTATATTTTTGTTTTGAAATGTCATTATCATTATAATAATTATTCCCAGAAGAGAAGCAATAAAAGAATGAAGTTTGAAAAGAAAGAAAAAATATTACTAGAAGAGCAAGATACTGTTCCAGAAATTACCTCAAATTCATTCAATGTATTATTCTATCATGTAGACATATATCAAGCTATCTGGACTGATCAATGGGCCTTCTAGTCATTGGAAAGCTCTTTTACCATCATCTCTCGCATTTTGTACTTCTTCACCTTTCCTGTCACAGTTAGTGGATATTCATTGACCAATTTGATATATTTTGGTACTTTGAAATACGAAATTCCATTTGCACAAAAATCCTTCACTTCTTCTTTACTCATATCAACATTATCATGCAGTCTTATCCATGCACAGACCTCTTCACCCAATCTGTCATTTGGTACTCCAATTACCTGCACATCCTTAATTTTTGGGTTTTTGTGCAAGAATTCTTCTATTTCTTTGGGATATATATTTTCTCCGCCTCTGATTATCATATCTCTGGATCTTCCCACAATTCTGAAATATCCACTTTCATCCATTTGACCCAGATCACCAGAATACAACCAGCCATTTGCATCCAGTGAATCTTTTGATTTCTCATCATCCTTCCAATAACCCTTCATCACTCCATGTCCTCTAAAGCATAGCTCCCCAATATCTCCAACTGGTACAACCTGTTTTGTTTTGTTAATCACTTTTACTTCAACAAATGGAAAGGGTCTTCCAACCGTACTCACCCGCTTTTCAAATGGATCATTAAAATGGGTTATATTTGTTATTGGACTAGCTTCAGTTTGTCCATACACAATGGAGATTTCATGGCAATTCATCTTTTCTATAACCTGCTTCATGACTTCCTCAGGACATTGAGACCCAGCCATCACACCTGTTCTTAATGAGCTACAATCAAAATCATCAAACAGTTTGGAATTGAGCATGTCAATAAACATTGTTGGTGTGCCATAAACTGAGGTGCATTTCTCCTCTTGAATTGCTTTCAGTGCCTTTTCAGCGTTAAAAGTTCTGGATGGGAACACTGCAGTTGCACCAGATAGCATTGCTGCAAGACTTCCTAATACCATTCCAAAGCAATGGTACAAGGGGACCGGTATGCAAATCTTTGTTTCAGGAGAAAAATAGTCCAAATTGTGGCATAAGAAGTTGGCATTATTCAAAATGCTATGGTGACTTAGAGTGGCACCTTTAGGTTTCCCTGTTGTCCCTGATGTGAACTGGATGTTGATTGGCTCATCAAAACACAATGATCTTTCAACCTCTTGAAATTTCATATTAAGATGTTCATCATTTGTAGAACCTTGGCAAACAATTTCATCAAATGCTACAGTGCCTGGCAAAGCTGCTCCTTCTGTAATAACAACAGTTTCCAACTTTGGAAGATTAATTGTTCTTATCTGTGTACTTTTTTCATTCAGTAAGAGTTCTGGAATGATTGTGGTAAGAGTTTCGTAGAAATTTTTAGTTCTGCTGTTGGGTGTCATAAACAAAGCCTTGCAGCCAACCTTATTAATGGCATATTGTAGTTCTTGTGCTCTGTAGCTTGGGTTTATGTTCACCAAGATCATCCCTGTAATTGCTGTGGCATATTGAACAAGAACCCATTCTAAACAGTTTGCTCCCCACATTCCAACTCTGTCGCCCTTCTGCAATCCTAAGGATAATAGACCTTTACCAAGTTTTGAAGCCTCTTTGTAAAATTTAGAGTATGTTATCCTTTTATTGTCTTCCGAAAATACAAAAAAATCATTTTCAGGATAAAGTGCAACACTTTTTGCTAAACTTTGAGCAATGGTTTCCCCAATAAGTTTTGCATTTGACAAACCATGAGCATAGCTAAGTTGGGATGGGGTATTAACAGATCGACTGACAATTTTTTTCCATTTCATGGCACTTCCCACGACAGCAAAATAGCTACCAGCGTGTTTTTGTATCCCCTTAAAATATCCAAGAGCTATTTCACTCCACTTCACAATGCCAGTTAAAGCAAAAGCTGCCATGTTTATTATTCACTAGTGCTCCGTTGACTATGGAATTGTGTAGGCCTGTTCCTCTGCTCGCCTTCCATCGGTAACAAACAACAAACAAACAAATATCTACACAGAAAAATTTTTTCCCCTCGATTGAAGTTGAGTACTTTTGGATCCGCATGCATTTAAGTAACTTCCGCAAAGGTTGCACAAGTTTTGATGTGCCTCGCTGTTTGAGCGCAGCTTTTAAACACGGAAGACATTTGCTTACGTCTCCGTCCGACAAGTCTGATGGTTCTTCCAGAGATGTCCCGCGGGCAATACGCGTATCGATTCAATTCAATTGATTCAAAGATTCTACCTCCATTCTTTTCAAGATAAATCATGGCGGACAGACAACGTGAGAGAAGGGTCATTGCTGAAGATGACGCAAAAATCGTTTTTGAAACATCGGAAGAAGTATCGGTAACACCGACATTTGATTCCATGAAGATTAGAGAAGATCTCCTTCGTGGTATTTATGCATATGGTAAGTCGAAAGTAGTCAGAGTAACGTAACGGAGCCTCCTCTTGATTGTAGTGATTTTAATGGGCGAAAACTTCGTTTGGTGTCTATGGTTTCCCAAGAAATTTTCTAATGTACATTGTCATTATGGCGGATCGAAACAACCATACATTTTTAACCTGTATAACAATGCTGTAAAATACCAATTTTGTAAAAACTAGGTTCTAATCTTATTAAGTTTTGTTTTACACATTTTCAATCTTATTTATTATTAACATGACTAATTGGACCCTAAAATTTAACTTATAACTCTAAAATTATTTACATATTTATTCATTCAAAAATTTTCATTTTCGTATCACACGGTAAAAAGCCATTTTGTATGGATTCGTATTAGTTATCATATCATATCAATGTCTAGAATAGTTGAGCTTATCGACATTTGATTGGGCACATAGTGGGGGAGGGTTGTATTTTGAAATTAAACAGGATATCCCTAGATGGTATATGATTTTGAGGGGTTGAGGACTTACAGACTGTGCCATTGCTTAGATGATTATTTAAAGTCTTTCATAAATGAATTTTTGAGACATTTGATGCCTGAAAGACCTTATCACAAACAGATATGGTTATGCAAGTTTCAGTTGATTCTGAGCCAAGTATGTCAAAAGGGTGAAATAATGGCAACTAAATCCCTGATACAGTAGCTATGTGTTCATCTAGAGAGCTAACAATTTGCAATGTGAAAAAACATTTTTTTTGAAGGTTTTGAAAGACCTTCTGCTATTCAACAAAGAGCAATTTTACCAATAGTGAAAGGACGGGATGTTATTGCGCAGTATGTATTTTCTTTCAATGTGTATTGTCTTCAACTTAAAGATAGTTTTTGGTCCAAGTCTTTCCTTTCTTCTACTTAGAATCTGTATGTGCAAATTATTTAGCTGATGGAAAATCAACTACAAGCATCAAGATAGTCAGAATTTTTAAAAAATGTTTAGCATATTTCATCCACCTCTCATTAACCACATACTATGAAACATAAAGTAATTGAATTTTCTATCTTGAGGGCTCAGTCTGGCACAGGAAAAACAGCAACATATTCAATCTCTGCTTTACAAAGTGTTGATGTTAAGGTAAGGAACCTGATCAAGTGGTTTCTTGAGCTCTTGGCTTATTTTGAAATGATAAGGCAACCTGTATCTTTTCCCTTCTCTGGTGCTTATATCAGGCCTGGTTGTTCCCGTAGCTCTTTAGCCATTGGGCCACTTAAGTGCGCTGTCTCCCTCTGCTTTTTCTGTCTCCATCTCTTCTCTCACACTCGAACATTGCCTTCCCTTTCCATCATCCTATGTCTCCATCTAATCTCCTTGTGGTCTTCCTCTCCTTCTTTTTTCTCTTTCAAACTGTCTCTGTTCTCTGACCAAGTTTCATTTCCATTGCTTCCATCACTGATTCATTCATAAGTCCTCTGCTCTTGCCAGTTGATGTTCAGCATTCTCCTACAACACTTCATTTCAGATGCATTTATTTTCTTCTCTATGCTTGAGCTCTATGTCCAGGTTTTGCATCTGTACAGTGCTATTGGTGTACTAAATAAGTGCAATAAATGTAGTTGTCTTCATATTGATGCTCTTGCTCTTCCATTGTTTACGGAGTTTTGCAAAAGAGCTGTCGCAATAGCCAGTTGTTTTTGTCTTCTGTGGCAGTTGTTATTTCTGTATTCAGTGTCGAGCCTAGGTATTAGAACTAGCTGCTAATATGGTAGAGGCTAAAATTAATTTATAAGGGCACTAAACTGCCTCTCTTTATCTTTGAATGTTAAATATTATAGAGAATATCCAGAGAGAATAGACGCTTCAGTGTCTTACAGAGTATCAAGAAATTACAAGTAAAACATAAAAGCTAGAATGATAAAAATATAATCAAAACCTTGTACACATCGTGCAGTGCCAGTAAGTAAGATTACTGTCATTAATATGAGTCAACATAATAATATTTAATTCATTCTTAACACACTTGAAAAAGTCATAAGGTGAACAAGGAAAACTGAATTTGTGTTTTTCCTTTTCCAAAACAAAGTCCCTACAGTATTTTTAAGATTCCAATGACAGGTCCCTTCTTTTGTTTATTTTTGTGCAAATTTCTGGATTTTTTCTCAGATCAGAGAAACACAAGTTCTTATATTGTCACCAACAAGAGAGTTAGCTGTTCAAGTTCAAAAAGTAGGAATCATTATCTTTAAAATTTTCATTTCCAACAAGTGCAGTGTCTCAAACTTGTGGGACTTCATATGTACTGCATGTTTTTTTTTAGTGAGTTGTGTTGGGAAAAGGCCATGGTGGCCTTTACAAGCCTCAACAAAAGAAGAAAGAAAAAAGCAAAAGGCTAACAGGAGAGAGAGATCAGATCAAGTTTATTGATTTTGGATTTGAAAGATGGCAAGTTGTAAGATTCAGGAAAGCAAGAGGAAGGCAAGATGTTCCATAAGTTGCATGTTCTAGGGATGAATGATTATTTGTGAGGTAGAGTTTGTGAAGTAGGCAGTGAAACTTGGAAAGGGTATGAATGAGTTGAGCTTCTGGTGGTTCTGACATGCCGCAGAGGAACAGGAATAATCTCCTTGACCTCCTGAGAACAATGCCTGTGAAGTATCTATAAAAGATGGAACAACCTTAATCTAGACGACAATTGCAAAGAGGTTGGAGAGATTTGGTGAGGTTAGGATTGTTGATGAGACGATAGGCTTTCGACTTGGCTTTGTCAAGAAGACAGAGAGTGGATTTTGGAGTGCCACCCCAGACTTGGGAGCAGTAATCTAAAGGATGGCTTTGGGACTTACATATAGTTAGAAGGTGAGAAAATGAGAAAAACCCCATGTAATCATTCAATGTAATGTCACATTGAAAAATAAAAGTTCCCTGAATTTGATTATATGCTTTTTGATTTCACCTTCAAAGTTTGCAGATTTTCTATCTGATTAATTTTAGGTTATTCTTGCCCTTGGCGATTATATGAGTGTGCAATGCCATGCATGTATTGGAGGTACCAATATTGGAGAAGACATTCGAAAACTAGATTATGGTCAACATGTTGTCTCTGGAACACCAGGACGAGTTTTTGGTTGGATTATTATTTGTTTTATAGACTTATTTTTCCTGCTATGGTAATAATCTTTGGGTAATTTTGTAATGTTGGGAAGCAGTGGCTGAAGCTGCAATTAAGTCAGTCAACTGTTCTTGTCTTCTAAAACACAATTTTTATCTAACTGCCAACTCAACAGACGGCAAGTCTTTTAGACTCTAATGACAGAGCATGGGATTTTGATAGGACAAGTTGAAAAGGACATATGTCCAGAAGGGAAGCAATTGATACCCCAATGTGACAAAAGACCCTTTGATTTGAACATAAAACCTGGCAAATGATAATAATACCTTATCATAATGATCATAGCCAATAATTTGTAAACCTTTGCATGCTTTACTGTCCATTCAAATTTGACTTGAACTGTTCTGATATAAATCTTGACATTATAAATTCAAATTGATCGTTAATTAAACGAAGAAGCATTCAGGCGGAAAGTTAGTGTGCTCGATTTCAAGTGCCTCCAAAAATGCCAAATTTCATACTTAAGGTGTTTCAGACTATTGCAACTATTGCAACTATTTATAATGATCCTTTTTTCATCAAATACACCAAAAAAGGCAAAAGGTCAACTATTTTTCAAGTTACATGAAATTTGGTTTTTGTTGTTGTAATTAACAAATTGAGAGTTGAAACTAGTCTTACTCTTAAGAAATGGAAAGTCCACAATATCAGGGTCAAGTCACTTTCAAGAAAATTTGAACTTATGTATTTATACATCCAATGGCTGCACCCAACTCATTGTAGATGAAAATGCTCAATGTTTGTAGGTATCTAGTTGCAATCATTCAATTCTTAAGAAATATTCATTCGAAATATACCTGCAATTACACATTGTTTCTGTTGAAACGCTTTTAAACATTTTTCACAGATATGATAAAGAGAAGGAACTTGAGAACAAGGGCAATAAAAATGCTGATTTTAGACGAAGCAGATGAAATGTTAAACAAAGGTATACTACAAGTCTGTCAATATATGTATGCGTTTATAACCCTGCTAAATGTTTCATTTGTTGGCAGCCAAAGCATAGCAAGGGACTCCTTGAATATATGCAGTTGAATCTTGTTAGTGCTATCACTGGTATTTGGAAGGATGGCCCACTTTTGTTGAAGATGCTTTTTTAAACTGCTACTCCGCGGAATGGACACCTTCTTTACCACATGAAAAAGTAATTGCCTTCCATCGGAAACAAGGAAAGTATCAATAAAGTTTTTTATAATAGTTTTATAAATAGAATCCTGTTTATAAAGTATTGAAACAATAGTAATAAATGTGAGCTGGAGGAGATTACAAATATGCCTGATAATTTCTGATAATTTCTGGGGAGCAATCAAGAAAACATATCCTGCTAAATTTACTGTGTCAAGTGCAGAAAGTTCCTTGAAATACTTACGTGCTTACTTATCCGGGGGCTGTGGGTCAGCCCTCCCAACTGCAAGCTGCTCCCGGTTCACTCCAGTCACATTCTCTATGTGTCGTTTGAAGTCTAGCCGAGGTCACCCCCTTGGTTTTTTGCCATTTGCTGGGGTAAACAAAGCAAGTCACCCAACCAGCATGTACTGGCCTTGTCTGATCCAGTGCCCCAGCACCCCCGGCTGTCTTCGTTGGAGGACTTGGCTCAGATTTTCCCACTGTACTTCAGCGAGGATGGTATCGTTTCTCACTCTGTCAGTGCAGTTGACACCAACCATGATACGGTAACAGCTTGTCCCAAAGTTATCCAGCTTCTTCATATCTAAGGATACCGTCCAGGTCTCAGCGCCACAAGAATGGATGGACACAATTGAGGCTATCAAAAAGAAGGAATTTCAGTTTCAGACTCAGTTCTCTGGAGGGCCAGACTTTGTCCAGTTTCCAGAATGCATCTTTGAAATAGATGAGAGGAATTCTACAAATATCCAGGCAGTTGCAGAAAGCCTCTTTTTTTAGCAAAACCAGCAAAAATCCTAAAATGTATATCCATTCTACTTCCAGACTTTGCGTGGATGAGACCTAAGTGGGAAACACAGGTGTCTTACATGGGTAGATTCACAGTAAAAGAAATAAGCCAGGCTGCAGTGCATGAAGAGTTTACAAAACTGAAACCAAAGAAAGCAACTGGCATTGACAAACCCTTCCCCCAGGAATGTAAAGGGTGCTACCCCAATTTTAGCCGAACCCCTTACATACCTGACATGTCTGCCCCTTAAGTCTGGAATTGTATCCTCAGACTTGAAGATAGCAAAGGGGATTCCACTACTCAAATCTGGTTCCCACTCAATTATTAGCAATTGTAGACCAACATCAGCTCTTCTTGAGCTATCAAAAATCCTAGGAAATATCTTATACTTGTGACTAGCTTTAAAAAAGCAGCCTCCTTTACACCCATCTGTTTGCTTTCCAATCATGGAGATACACTGAAATATTGCTCCTTGACCATGCAAGAAGAGAGGCTGTTAAAGGCAAGGGTTACTGGTGCAATATTCATAATATTAAGACTTTTGATGCCATTAGCTAACTCTGTTCTTCTTTCTAAGTCGCCTTCCATGTGAAGTCATGAGCACTGAATTTCAATAGCGACTGATTACTTGTTTACCAGGAAAAAAACTATTTAGTGCCATAGACCCTTCACCAATGACATGCTCATGTGTACTGGAGTTTCACAGGAACTCATCATTGGTTTTCTATCATCTTTTATCCTTCTAAGTGACGCAAGTAGAAAGCTGAAGCATGATTACATGCGCAGATTATACGATCATCTTGACTTTACCCAGTAGCTCTTACCATCATCGGAAATCATCTTAATGATAATGTCCCGAGTTTGACAACCTGGTTTTATGAAAATTCACAAATGAAAATGAGAAAGGGATTTAACTGAAATGAATTGATACTAAATCAAGAAAAAGGAAATCAGAGGTGATCCATTTTGAGCATAAAGCGATTAAACCTCCAGCCAATGGAATGAAACTCAGCACCTAAGCTGATGGAACTTGCATAGATTATGCAACCCACTCTAAATTATAAGTTACATTTTAATGCAATTTACAAAAAGACAGCAGGAAGAGTGTATCTCCTCCGTCATATTGGAAGTTAAATCAACTCAACAACTGCTGAAAGATCTCTACAGCTATGATGATGCCTGGTTTCGTGTGTGTTGTGTTTCAATTATACTGGGATATTTGAATTCAAGAGGTAATCAGGTTAGGAAAATTGAACTGGGTTAGCAAGAAGGAATTATACTATCAAAGCCAATCCGAGTAGTGACCTGCAGATTCCTACTATTGAGTTTGCAATGAAGAAAAGCGCTAGCACATCTGTATTTGATTGCCTCCAAGACAATGTGTGTGACCTATTAAAAGATTTCCCTGAGAAAAGACGTGGTCAAAATGCCAGAAATAACAACTTGGCTACAAAATTTCCAAGAATAGAAGCAAAATTTGGTCAGAGAAGTTTCTGCTTGTCTATGACAAACGCTTATAATAATCTTCCTATCTTAGCAAGACAGTTTGGTAGAATTTATTAAAAATAAGTAAATTATTTTCTTTAAATGTATTTTGATGTGTTCCTAGCTTAATTTTACTTGATTTAGTTTCCCCCTAACGATAGAAGTATAAAATTTTGTGTTTCATTTTTTTATTTTTATCGTCATTAGTTGATACGATGGATGAAAAAGCATGATGCAGAACTTTGTGATCATTTAATTTGTGAATTTTTTCAGGATTTAAAGAGCAAATCTATGATGTTTATCGATTCTTGCCACCTGCAACTCAGGTAACTCTTGAAGATTTTGAGTCATGATTTTAACTTTATCAGCTCTATAAACTCTTTGCTTTTTTCTTTCCATTTAACAAAATCAGGCTTGCTTTTATTTTGATGAATTATTTATTTTTCTTTTCATTTATTCAAGGTTGTCCTTGTAAGTGCGACACTTCCTCACGAAATATTGGAAATGACAACAAAGTTCATGACAGACCCAATCAGAATTTTGGTCAAGCGGTGAGCCTATGATTCCCTTTCTATTATTTCCTCATAATTTTTATTTGCTTCCTCAGTATCGTCGTTATAATTTATTATTGGTATATATGCATATATATGTTTTCTGCTTGATGTCAATGCAAATTTATTCAAATTTTTCTTTTGGAGCAAGGACTGTGGTGAGCCATTTAAAGATTAAAGTCAAAGTTGTCATCTAGATGATCCTGCAATGTTTCTCTCTTGCCATTGGATGCAAGTTTAGTTTCTCTGTTATGGAGAAGCAAAGGTCTCTTTACAGACTTGTTTTGATAGTATATGACCATGCCTTGCTGCAAGTTCAAATGATGCATCATTATGGTGTTGAAAAGGAATTTGCCCCTTTGAGTTTAGAATTAAGTATCTTTCTTGATCATTGTTTGCATGTAAAATTTATGAATGAGATTCCTTATTGTCTTTTAGTGATGAGTTGACACTGGAGGGCATAAAACAGTTCTTTGTCGCTGTCGAAAGGGAAGAGTGGAAATTTGATACTTTGTGTGATTTGTATGATACTCTTACAATCACCCAAGCAGTGATTTTTGTCAATACAAAGCGAAAGGTTGATTGGCTGACAGAAAAAATGCGAGAAGTGAATTTTACAGTGTCATCTATGCATGGTGATATGCCCCAAAAAGAAAGGGAAGCTATTATGAAAGAATTCAGAGGTGGACAAAGGTAAGGATTCCTCTGATTTTTTATTTCATTACCCTCTTTCCAATTTTGTAGCCCGTTTTGTTTAATGCCTTTGTTCACGGATTCAGTGGCCATCTTAAGTGCTACATTTACTTGTAAGCAAAGAATAGCATCACAATGAACTTGATACATTATCTGCTTCATATCAGCAATTATGTTAAGGAGGAGGGCTTTAATAGAACATTGCTGTTGTATGTGTCATTTTAGAATAAAAAATTATGCTTTGTCAATGTTTTTCTGCCTAAGTCTTGCTCATAAACCCATGATACAATGCTGTCAAAATGTGTTCGTGAGCTAGCCTACTGACAACGTATAAGCAATACGAGATGCGCACAATTTTGCACTGACTTGTTTAAATTTTTCATTTCTTTTTAACAATGTATTTTGTTTTCATTCTTAAATTTTCTTTTCTCTAACCCACTGATGCGATTTTGTTTTAGTCGTGTTCTGATTTCTACGGATTTGTGGGCAAGAGGGCTTGATGTTTCACAAGTTTCATTGGTCATAAATTATGATCTACCAAACAACCGTGAGTTATACATCCACAGGTGAGTCTCCTTTCAATCTCTATCATAATTTTTGCGTTTAATAGTACAAAAATTTTCTATTTGATTAACGGATGCTTTCGTGCTTCTTTGCAATTTTATTGAATTTGCCACCCAGGATTGGACGTTCAGGTAGATTTGGACGCAAAGGAGTTGCAATCAACTTTGTCAAATCAGATGACATAAGAATACTCAGGGATATTGAGCAGTATTACAGTACACAGATCGATGAGATGCCCATGAATGGTGAGCTATCCCAGTCTCCTTTGCTTTCCAATCTTCAAATTCTTTGTACAAGTTAAAGAATTTTGATTTCTCTTATTGTCATAATGGAATGCAATTGATTCATCCCAAGTACTTTTAGTTTCAATGTGACCTATTTGAAAACTATGAAGTAACAAGAATCTCTTCAGATTAAGTATTAAATGTGTTGATTATAAAGCATGTTAATTTTATTTTAGTGGCTGATTTGGTTTAGAAGTGTTGCACACCTGTCAGAGATAACACTATCTAAAATGGAAGACAGCTGTTCCATGGTCAGACCCCAGTGGAGTTTCAAAGGGAATTGGATGCTGGCCCATAACTTTTTTGCTTTTTCTGAAGACTTATCTGTAAAGCATTGTTGTAAAGCATTTTCAAGTATTATCTTATCTATGCCTTGTTTTCTTTCTGGATACTGCCTCATTTTGTAGTATGTTGCATTAATTTATTGCAAAGTCAGCCTAATGCAGCAAAAAACTGAGCTTGTGTTGATAACTACAAATATGGAAACTGCCTCTTATTCCTCCTTCCAAATAGTTTTACAAGAGTGAGTAGGTCTTCAAAAAGATCCAGCAACACATTTATTTATGCAGATAGCCTTATTACAAAAAGTAAGATAAAGTCCAAGAGTTTTCAAAAAGTGGTGCCTGAAACTGAATAGAGAAAAGGCAGACATCATTGATCTATTATTATTATTATTATTATTATTATCAAACATATTTTAACAGGTTAACTTTTTCAGAAGATACATTCTGCTATCAATAAAGGACCTGCGTTTACAAGAAAAGGCTAAAAATAGAAATTAACAACGTATTGAGTCTAAAATTTCAAGTTTTTACTAAGAGTATAAATATAAGAGTAGATTTTTCATTTCGCACATGTTCAGGTAATGAATTGAATATCAATGCTCCCTGCGTATTGAAGGATCGTCTTCCTGCTTCGTTTTTCGATATTGGTACAACAAGGCTATCTCCATTACCGCGTGTGGAGATATTATGCTGGAAAACATCGAATTTGATTAAATCGTTTTTCTTCAGCTTATGTATGTGTTTGAAGACTTCAACTGCTGATCTTTGTTTGATCTTGTTTGTGATTGAATTTTCAAGCTGTGTCTTGATAGTTTTGTATGCTCTGGTTTCAAGTTTTGTGAAGTTTTGGTGAGCACCGGAAAGTCCGAGGTAGACAGGAAAACAATATGACATCATAGCTGCAATCATTGAATTTTAAATTAAGTTTGCCGTTGACATGATGCTTCGCCGGACTCTTTTCAACATGTTTATTCGTTGTGATAACTTTTTCGAGACTATGCTCAATTGCTCTGAAAAGCTCATTTGTTGGTCAAAAGTGACTCCGAGGTATTTGTACTGATTTACGCTGTTGATAGTCTCACCGTTTATACTGACTTCTGCTGATGGTTGGGTCAGAAGTTTTTGAGCGGTCCCAAACAGCACTGTTTCCATCTTTCCAGGTTTCAAGTTTACGATCAGATCATTTTTCTGAAACCAAGGAAAGAGTGAAGCACCATCGCGAGATAGTGTTTCGGCCACATTTTTGCTGCTGGTACTTGAATGTAAAAGCGCTATGTCATCAGCGTACATAAGCATTGTGCATTTCTCAAGACATTGATTGATATGTATCATTGATTAGGAGAAGAAACAGGAGTGGGCCCAGGATTGATCCTCGGGGCACTCCTAGGTTAATTGATTTAAATTCTGAGGTAGTGTATTCGAAGTTGACATACTGCTTTCTGTTAAATAGGTAGTCTGAAAATCAGTTTAGCTCAATGCCAGTTATGCCGAAGAATGGAAGTTTGTTGAGTAAGCAGGCGTGGCTGACTGTCAAATGCTTTTCGTAAATCGACAAACATGGCCCCGGTAAAGTTCTTTTGGTTCATGTTTTTTCCTATATAATCGTGGACATATATAACTGCATCCTGAGTGCATTTACTTTTCCGGAAGCCATATTGGTGCTTGAAAAGTAGGTTTTGAGATTCAAGGAAGGTTGTTAGTTGTTTACATGCTATCTTTTCTACTATTTTGGATATGCTGTTCAGTACAGATATCGGTCGGTAGTTATCGAATAAAGTACTTTCTCCTGATTTGAAAATCGGGGTAGCCATTGCTATTTTTTCCACAGTAGGGAAAACTCAGAGCTGCAAACTTAGGTTTACGAGACGGCATAGGGGTATGGACAGTTCCTTTGCAGCATCACGCAACATTTGAGGTTGAATCTGGTCTGGACCACTTGCTTTGGAAGTTTTTAGGTTCATTAGCAGTTTCTCAACTTCAGGAGGAGGAACGGTTTTGAACTTGAATTGTGTCGCTAGGAGAGGACTTTTCCTAAGGTTTCTGTTCTCACATGGTTTCCATATGCGGTTTCCAAGAGAGAGAACACGTTGTTGGAGGCTAGATCCTATTGTTGAGAAGAATGTACAGAATGAGTTGGCAATAAGAGACTTGTCGCTTACTCTCTTTTCGTTGATTTTCATCATCTTGGGCATTTCCGAATATTTTGTTTTAGTAGGGAAGATCTTTTTGAATCAACGCCAAAAGTCGCTTGGCTTGTGTTCATTCTCCACAAGAATGTTTTGACAATAGTGAGACTTTCCTTGACGGATGCTTTGTGTCACTCTGTTACGAAGTCACGTTACTGACTCCAGTCTGCGTCATCATTTGTATGTCTGGCTCTTTTTAGGTAATGGTCTCTTTCGTGCATTTGGTCTTTAATTTTTTATGTTAGCCAAGGGGCAGGCTTTCCTCGTACCATTTTCTCTTTCTGCGGTGCGTGTTTATTTATGATTTTTTATGATAGTATCTTTGAATATGTTCCATTTGCAGTTAAAGTCACTAGTTGACAGTATTTCTGTCCAATTTACAGAATTAATGTCATTTTTGTACACATCTGGTTGGTAGTTGGAATAGGTACTTGATATTGTTTTACGGGGTTGATACTTTTGAGTGTGCATTTGTCTGTTGACACCAATAATGTCGTGATCGCTAATTGCAGATGGTACTACGATTGTTTCAGCAATTTGCTCTCATTGTTTGAGTAAAAAACATCGATTAGAGTTTTTGAAGGCGTGTAATCCTTGTTGGTTGCTTGATTAATTGTTTTAGCGCATTGGCTTTGAATATATATTTAATTTCTTTGTGGCTGTCTGCTGTTGAGTAATCACAGTTTAAGTCTCCAGCTAATACCATTTCTTTGTTTTCGAGCGTTGCAGATTCAATCACATTTTCCAACTGACTGGGACAAAGTCACAGTCGATATGAATCGAACTGTCAGGGGGGGGGCGGTATATGAAGGAGATTAATATGGAGTTCGTGTTTTTTACTATAAGCTCGATCCAAATTGCTTCAATTCCTTTGATTTCCAGGTCTTTTCTACGTTCATAGTTGATATAAGTTCTCAGGTAACAGATGACACCCCCATAACTATCAGTTTTTTCTGTCTAGTCTTTCGATACGATACCCGTCTACAGAAATCTCTGCCTCCGTAATAGAGCTGTTGAGATGACTTTCTGAGAAACCAGAACATTGGATATTCTTGTCTTGTAGAAGCATTCTCACTTAGTCCATTTTCTTATATATTCCATTTATGTTTTGATGTAATATTTTCAATCCACGTTTATGAGAAAAGAAATTCAGAGTTAGCCTAGGTGGCCACTGGATCAACGTATTTGGACGTATCAGGTGGTCTGTAACGGGTTCATTTGCCAGAAAAGAACAAATGAAGCATCCATGAAGAGTTGGAGGAGCAATAGGATTTACTTTTGCAAGTCAGAACTTTCATCCATAAATTGATGGCTTCAAGGTAATAAGCTCTCATTGAACATTGTCAAAACTCAGGGTAATGGGTCTGAGCAAAAACGGAGCCATACCCCATGTTGTTGCAAGATCTACTCTTGAAACAGAATGCATTGATCTTGTAAATATCTTGGCTTAGCAACTGATGCCAACTTAATATGGAGAAGCTAAGTCAAAATCATGCAGACTAAAATTTCCCAAGCCTTTGACTTTCTGAAATATGTGTAAAGGGATATGTTCCACTTGCAACTCGTGCCTCATAAGTATAGGATATAAATGACAAAGTTTCCTCACCAGACGAGGACCGTCCCTGAAAAGTATAGCTTAGAAAGAATACAAAATTGTCTCAAGAATCTTAGGGTGCAGTTTTTTCCTGCTGCTGTTACAGCAGGATGACTGCAATTGTTCTTTGGATTTTTGGGTTTCCTGTGGTTACACCATCTTGCACCTGGGTTTGTCTTTCATGCATCATTTTGTAAACCAACTGGTTAATATCCAGTGGCCATAACTAAACCAAGTTCTGACAGATTGTTGTTTGTTTGCTACGTATATGGTGAACCATTGCTTACATAAATGAACAGCATATTTAGCATTTTGAATATTTTCTCACTTGCATTTGGTATTATTGATTGAAAGACCATTTCATATTAATAAAATTGTGGCACTATTGTATTTATGGACTTTGGATAACCAAATTTACAGTTATATGCCTTGTTTTGATGAATTCTAAACATAAGAAAGGTGGAAAACTAACAATGAAGATTTTTTTACTGATTTTTTAAAGTAAACTCATTTTAGGTGTCATCATCGTAGGTCGGCTGTTGTTGCCGGGATCACAAGTCTGTTCGTATCAGTTCTTTCCATAATTCTCTATTTCTTCCTGCACTGAAGATTTTGTCAATGTTCAGATCGGGCAGGTCCTCAATCATTTGCTTGATGAAGGTTTTAGGTGTCAATTGATACAAAGCACTGCTGTACAAACTAGAATAATTGAACTTGAAAATCAAAATATGCAATATACAACTAATAGTCCAAGCAAAACCACTGTATTGATACATGTTAAAAACAAGTGAATCAATAAAATTTAGCATTTGATGTAACATGATGTTAAACTTAATATTAATTCATTTTGTAAAAGGTATACTTCCAAGTAATAACTAGTGGATGAGAGGAACAATTATTCAATATGTATTACTTTTCTTCGCTTCTCGCCAACTTGCATTTACTTCTATTATTGCTCTACGGTTTACTGCTTTTGGTTTGGCTTTCTGCTTTTCTCATAACTTCTTTGTTTCCTTTTTCAACCATCTTGACTAGATCATCCTTGAGACCAACCATAAAGAAAAGCACAAATAATGATCAGTGATAGATTCTATCAAACATAGACTAAAATATTGTGAAATCATCTTGCATGATGATGATTAAGTCATTTACTGTTGGGATGAAACCTGTAAAAAATTGATAGCAGTCAAATAGTCTAATAGCTCAATATGAATGAGCCAGTTATCAACCGAAAGACGACAATGACGGAGTGCATCCTTCACGGCAAAAACGTGAAAGTATTACAACGCAAAGGCATAAGTATGAACAAAGGACATTATATTGTCACAGTCCAGTAAATATATATGTTTGACTTTTTTGACAACAATCTTACCTCATTCAACATTATATTTCAGTCCTAAAATTCTACATGTTTCATTGTTTCTGCAAAGTCCTCTGATCAAATGTGAAAATTAAACTCAGTATAGTACTTTTCACGCCTGTACCATTTGTGATTATAACAAATGTAGAAACTGAACATTTTGTTGCTATTGTAAATTTTAATGTTTCTTTTAAAGTCAATTTTCTGGTTTGAGTAAATATACTCTTAATTTCTAAAGCATTAAGGGTTGCCTTTCATGAATCTCATATTTTAGGGACCAAGGCTGCAAACCACGTTTTTTCTTAGCCCTCCCTGTTTTTCAGTTTTAAGAAAAATTATTTCATACATGCAAGTTTCCAGTTAAACTAGAATTGGATACTAGCTGTTCTCCAGTCATTCATAAACTTTTTTCAAATCCCAATATAGAATAAAAAGAAAATTGCAGACAGAAAAGTAACCTTACCTTCCAACCCAACAAGTCAGCTAGTTGATAACAACCCTCATCACATGTGATCAAATGGGCAACATCCCTGCAAACAAATGCAATCATTCAGTAAATGATTAATCAAGAGATCAGTGCAACAAAAGATTCTGCAATGTTCAAAGACAGAAAATGATTACATTGGAGGGATTAATGTCCTATTTTTGCAACAAAAGTGGTGGGAGCTGCTAATACGATTGTGAAGATTTATAGCGGGTGGAAATATTTGGTATCCTTATCCCTCACTGCAAAGAAACTCTACTTTTCACAATAAAGAGCATAATGTTTAAAGTTACTCTTTACCTATATTTGAAAATCTTTGGAATTACTAATGTTGGATGCTATGGCGGCAATAAAGAGTTGAATGCCAATCATTTTATCTGTCTATCTATTGTGTTTTCAACATATGAATAATATCCAAATGATCATAACGCTTCTCCAAAACCAAATGCCAACTTTTGATTCAGCTAAATTTGAGTTTGAATAAAAATTTATTCTGTTAATCCAGGGTCATAAGAAAAACAGTAGTCTTTAACTTATGATAACGGTAAAATGTGGAATTGAAATACATTTATCCATCAATATGTCTACCTATTAAGCACATTCCAGCATGAGGGCATTCAATTGAAGACAACAAATCCAATTGAAGTGTTGGCTGTTCATCAATAAATAAGACAAGATGTGGTGGTTGCACCCAAACGGTAAATGAACCACCATAGCTCCCTCTCTGATATTTTCTCCTTGGAGTTAGAACAAAATGAATCTAGATTTGTATCAATTTGCAATGAATTGGTAGGACTCTCCAAATGCATCTATACCTGTACTTCCTATCGCTGTCAAAATCAAATCCACCAAAAAAGCCTCCCTGTGACATGGAAAGTATTTTCAAAAGTGAGAGTATAAGTTTACAACAATTTGAAATGAGTGAAAAATTCAGATTAACGGTTGGGCATGATACAAAAACGCATCTGTGAAAAATTGTCTGAGAGCTTTCAGGGAGGCCAGAAAAACACATTTACTCCACCTGAGGTGAAAGATACAAATTCATTTTACATTTCAAAAAGTAGTCAACAAAAAGGTATAGTACCACTGCACATTTTTCCTTGTTGATCAGGAGTCTTGGTGTTGAGTCAGATACTCTACAAAAAAAAGTCCCTGTTAATCAATCAATTCTGCTTTTAGTTGATCAAGCTCAAACAGTTAGGGTGGTTCCAACTATCTTGAACTTCATGTCAATAGCAAACATTGACACACATTTCAGCTGATTTTTCTACATGCAACTCCAAAGATTTGAAAAAAAAATAAAAAACCTGTCAATTAATGAGGCAAATGGTTGGACAACCAAAGATGTTCCCATGACAATTAACAAGTCACATTTCCTGAAATCCTAAAAAAGAGTTGAATTCTTAGAAAATGTGAAGAAATGAAAAGTATCAAAGGGGAATGATTCAAAGAAAAAATGGCACATAAAGCAATGCTTACTCAGACACTGTTGGCTGGTTAATAATATCAACAGGCTTTTACGAATTTCTTCGTTTCAATTAATGATGAGGATTCTAACTATCTGTCACCATATCGATCTCTTCTGATGTAAAAGTATCTGTTACCAATCAAGGACATAAGTAGATGTTGTTAAAACTTTATGACATACAATCAATGATACAAATAGAGATAATATTTAATGATATTCATTCATACTGCTGAGACAAGTTCAAAGAACCTTGATGGTAGGCCTTCTCCAAAAAACACAATATCTAAAATAAAAAGCAGAATCAATAAATGTAACGAAAATGTTTCAATCATATCAAATCAGAGACACCTTCATCTTTCCGATCACTTGAAGATTTCATATTGCCATCTAAATGAGGCTTTGATTTCAAAGCCTTGAAAAAAGATTTGACAAAAAGCGCAAGATGTTATTAACCACCAAAAAATGCATTCCTACAAATGAGTTAAAAATGCAACAGGACAAGCCATATGAATATATATATATATAAATATATAAATATATATAGCAGGCCTGCTATCAACGCTCTTTACTTTGTACATAGAGCACCATATGGTGGTGAAGACAGCACCCTCTATGTGATATAAATATATATATATATTTATCTTTTATGATTATATATAAATTTATATATTTAATACAATTCGAATGAGTTAGAGTGCTCAATGCAATCAACTTTTAGAATCGAGCATTAAAAATTGAAATAATGATATCAAACTGGATAAATACTTCAACTACTTAAAGCTGCTATAAACTTGTCCAGTAAAGAAAAGAAGAAGATAAAAGTAAGAAGTTATTTAATGTATGCAGTTATGTTGAAAGAAGGTATATTGTGGTCGTTATCTATAAAGTTTGAGAAATCTGGTTTGTTTAGGTTATTGATATTATCTAGCAGAACTTTGCTAACCTTCACTATTTCCGTTTTTGATGGATGGATTAACCTGTACTATGGGTTGCTTGAGAAGTCTTCTTTGTGATCTTTGAAGATGATGAATGCGTTAGAGTTGGCAAGGTATTCTACTTTTTCATCTATACCTAGTTTCTCGGCGATCGATTTTGCTTCTATATTGACATTACTATAACTTAAATTGTCTGTCTTCCGGTTTTTTTGTGACATTTTGAATGAAAAGCTGGTCGTTCGATGTTTTGGCTCTTTCGTAGAAGTTATGGGCTTTGTCTGCAGGTATGAGAGCCTGCTGAGAGGATTTGATGATTTAGATATCGGACCTGACATACTATATATATATACAGAGAACTAGAATTCTCTGCAAACAGCTTCACTTCGCATCAACAACTACGCCCTTGAAGAAGTGAGCGAATTCACGCATCTTGGCTCCACCATAGATGAGCATGTTAGCCTCGATGCTGAAATCAGCAGGAGAATCGGACGAACAGCCGCAACCATTGGAAAAATCACAAAAGAGTATGGGATGCTGTTGAAAGTCAGACCGGTTTCGGTCACGACAGAGGGAAGAGTTCAGTTCAGTGGGATAAGCGTTGGTGAGCCGCCAGTCCAGCTGCTGAAGCACATTTCTTTCCACATTGGCAGTTGAAGACTCTGTCAGTTGCTTGAGCAGGGTCTTTCCGTCTGGTTTGACGGTCTATGATTCTCTCAGTCCGCTCGTTTTCTGCGGTTTTTGCTCCATTGTGCACTAAGGAACGCCATTGGGCACGGTCAGTACATCGTTTCAGATCATCGATGTTGAACTTCTTAAGTGAGACCAAAAGTTCGTCTTTGAAGCGTTTCCTTGGGCGTCCTTTTGGCCTAGAGCCTTCTTGTAGTTCTCCGTACAGGAGTTGCTTCGGTAGTCCGTTATCAGACATCCGGGTAACGTGGCCGGCCCACTTTGGGTGTTTCTTCCGGATTTCTGTTTCGATGGACGTCATTCCAGCTAGTTGAAGGACTTCAAGATTCGTCGTGTGGCTTTCCCAGCTTATCTTCACGATTCTTCGAAGGCAGCGTTGATGGAAGGCCTCTAGTTTTTTCATGTGTCTGCTGTATATAGTCCACGTTTCTGATGTGTACAGCAGCGTGCTTAGTACTACCACGCTGTAGACGTCAATTTCACCTTTAGTCTTAGATCGTGACTGTTCCAGACTCTAGAGTACAGTCTGCCAAAGGATGAGCTCACTTTGCCGATGCGAGCATCAATTTCAGCATCTAATTGGCCATCCTTGGAACTTCTGCTACCCAAGTATGTCAACGAGTCTGAGACCTTCAATGGAGTTCCATCCACTACTATTTGTGGTTCCTCGTAAGCCATTCCCGGAGAGGGTTGGAACAAAACTTCCGTTTTTGAGATGCTGACTGTTAGGCCGAAGCCACATGAAGCTCGAAGGAAGTTTTTGCATGAGATTCTGAAGGACGGTGTCACAGTGTGCGAAGATGCCGCAGTCGTCTACGTAAAGAAGTTCTTGGACCAATTGTATTCTCGTCTTTGTGTGGGCTCTTAGCCTTGCTAAGTTGAACAGTGAGCCATCTGTGCGGACTCTTACGTAAATTCCCTCGTTACAGTTTCGGAGTGCCTCCTTCAGCATGGTGTCGAAGTAGATGATGAAGAGAGTGGGAGCGATGGTGCATCCTTGCTTGACACCGGTTGAAATTGGGAAGCTGTCAGTGGTTTCTACGTTAATTTTGACAGTTCCGAGCATTCCGTTGTGTAATGACTTTAGGATGTTGACTATCTTTGTTGGGATTCCCTTCTTAGTCAAGACCTGCCATAGGGCGTTGAGATTGACGGTGTCGAAGGCTTTCGTAAGGTCGATGAAGACAGCTAAGAGGTGCCTTTGTTGTTCAATGCATTTCTCTTCAGAACCAGTTTCGGAGAACCGGCTTTCACATAGCGGTGCTATTTCGATGTCATACCTTTTCAGTTCGAACCCAACTATCGCAGTGCGGCGTTGGGTGGTCTGTTCTGTACACAGGAGAGTGCGCACATTCCAAGTAGCCATTTTCGCCTAAGCCCTCACAAGGCGAAACGTCTGAAATAATCTATCAATAAATCTGCCTTAAAAGTAGCCTATTTTATATTCACATTTTATCTGAGGCATGGCCAAACACATATATTTATATATATATATATATACACACATATATAGATGCATGTATGTATGTATGTAAACAAATATATGCATATTTATGTAAACAAATATATATATATATGTATGTAAACAAATATATATATGTATGTATATAAACAAATATATACATATTTATGTAAACAAATATGTATATATGTTTACACATATATCGCTCTATGAATGTTCTTGCATATATTTATATATACATTTTTGTGCAGAGCAAAAAAGAGAGAAATTTACACTGTTTGAGAAAGAGCTTTTGAAAACAACTAACCAGGTTTAACCAATCCTTTGCATTCAGAACACTTGGGAATTTCATCCTTGAATATTCTTTCTAAAAGAATCCCAAAGAATAACTAACTATGATGATAGTATTTCTTCCCAAAATAAATTCCAATCATTTTCATTTTAATTTCTGCTTTCTTAAACATGCAGATACTTTTATCTGTTCAGATGATTTGAAGTGATTGCTTGTCTAAAGAACCAAAAATGGCAAAAAAGTCCATACCTTTGGCCCATTGTTGAGAATAATCTTTTCTGCATTCAACACAATGAGATGAGTGAAAAGTACCGTGAGCAGCAACAACCAACTCAGGTGAGACACCAGCGATCAGCTCAAGCCCATCAATGTTCTAATCAGTTAAAACGGAGAAAACCTACATAGTGACAACATTGTTGCATTCATTAAACCAATAATTTCAAGGGTTTCCTTAAAACTGGAAATAATAATTAAATTCTTCTTCAATATATATCTCTTTCCATCTAATTGCAGTTCTGCAGTCACAGCATGAAGGTTTTCTTGTGGCTTCTGCCTCTGCCGCTCTGCCGCTCTGCAACATCTTTCTCAAAGATTTTGGGTACTGTCAATCTTATCTATTCAACATCTGCCTTCTTTCCTAGAGCTGGTTTTGGAATGCTCTGGTGATATCTTTGTTTGATGCTGTTATGATAGATTCCTGAGGTCTGCCTTTTCTGACATAGACAAGTAGAGTTTCACTGCCTTTTATGCTGGTGTGTCATTGGATAGATGAAATGTGCGACGCGACAATAGCCATCTACCTTTTCAAGAGATCAATGGAAACTGGTCTTCCTCTGCATCATTTTCTTCTTCTTCTTTTTAGTGGGTTATGTTAAGAAAGGGCTATGGTGGCCTATACAAAGGCCCAACAATGGAGGAAAAAAGAAAGCGAAAGGCTAACAGGAGGGAGAGATCAGATCAAGTTTATTGATCTTAGATTTGAAAGATGGCAAGTTGTAGGAATCAGGAAAGGAAGAAGAGGGCAAGAAGTTCCATAAATCGCATGTTCTTGGGATGTATGATTATTTGTGGGATAGAGTTCGTGGAGTAGGCAGTGAAACTTGGAAAGGGTGTAAATGAGTTGAGCTTCTGGTGATCCTGACACAGACACGCCTCAGAGGAACTGGAATTATATCCCTGATCTCCTGAGAACAATGCCCGTGAAAGTATCAGTAAAAGATGGAAAGATCTCCAACGAAACGACGATGGGAAAGAGGTTGGAGCGATTTGGCGAGGTTAGGATTATTGATGAGACGAATGGCTTTGGACTGGACTTTGTCAAGAAGACAGAGAGTAGATGTGGAAGCAGTACTCCAAAGAAGGACGGATTTGGGACTTGTATATAGATAGGTGAGAAGATCAGAAAAACCCGCAGGATCTGGCGAGGAAACCGAGCTTCTGAGATGCATGTTTAGCAAGGGAATTGATGTAAGTTTTCCAAATGAGAGTAGATAAAAGAGAAAGACCAAGTTGTGTGAAAGAAGCTGAAGTATCCAATAACTGTCAGATCATTGGAGAGAAAAGAGGCTGAAATATTTCTGTGGGATGGAATATCGCTGGAAGCAGGGCCATTTGGATTGAATAAAAATGAAGAACTTACGATGGTATCATCAGCAAAGGAGTGAATGCTAGAAGACGTAGAGATAAGTAGGTCGTTTATGAAGAGAATGAAGAGTACAGGGGAGATGACAGAGCCCTGGGGTACACCAGCATTGAAAGAGTGCAAATTAGAGAGGAAGCCGTCTACTCTGATGGCAATTGACCTATCAGAGAGGGAACTACCAATCCAGTTAATGAGAGTGTGAGGGAGACCAAACATCGGCAGTTTAGCGAGAAGACCTTTGTGCCAGACACGATCAATGGCCTTGGAGATATCGAGAGAAATTACTCTGCTCTCACCACAGGATCCTAGAGCAGAGGACCAGACATGGACAGCAGGAAGATCACCAGTAGACCTGGCTTTTCGAAAGCCATACTGGTGATCAGAGAGAAGATTGTTTGTTTCAAGGAAGGTAAGAAGTTGTTTTGTGATGATGGTCTCCATTATCTTGATAAACTTACTTCCATTACCATTATCCAATATACTTGATCTGATCTCTCTCTCCCCTTAGCTTTTCGATTTCTTCTTTCTTCCTTTGTTGAGGCCTTGTATAGGCCACCATGGCCTTTCCCCAACATAACTCACTCAATCCTATAACTTGCCATCTTTCAAATCCAAGATCAATAGACTTGATCTGATCCTTCTCTCCTCTTAGCCTTTCGCTTTCTTCTTTCTTCCTTTGTTGAGGCATTGTTTAGGCCACCATGGCCTTTCCCCAACATAACTCACTAAAAAAATTGTCTGCTTTAGATATGCGTGAAGCGATTGCAATGGGACGATAGTTGGGTGAATCAGACTTATCATCTTTTTTGGGGATAGGAAAGACACAGGCTAGTTTGCAGGAGGTAGGAAAAACTTCCATAAAAATTTTGATTGGAAAGCTTGTTAGCAAACATTTTTCCGCTAAGCTGTCTTAGTTGCTGTTTGTGAAAAGCATCAAGTTATTCGTTATGTTCGATAAATAGCTAAAATGATCTTTAACAGAGGGCCAAGAGTTTTTCAATAGAGAGAAGCTGGAAACTTTCCATAGAAATAGTCTCAATATTAGAGGAGAAAAGATTAATTTTACTAACCTGTGTGAAATTTCGCAATAGAAAATTTTTCTCTTCTAACAATTTGATGAAGAAATGTGAGGGTGTTGGCTATAAAGCAAAATATTTGTTTGATTAATATGCATGAAATAGGCGCCAACTGCTGGAGAGACGTAAAGAGTAGAAACATCATCAGTTGCAAACCATGTTTAGAAACATAGACTCATCATTATGATCACTATTTGACTTGAGACAGAAATGTCCATCGTCTGCGACAAGGTTAGGTCAAGATTGCACGACTAGTAGCTACAGTTATCAAGACACGTTTAAGCAGCTTAAAATGCATTATAATAATTTTTTCTTTTGTTTCATTGTTTTGATTCTATTTTTCAACACAGCCTGGATATATGGACAGCTATACCGCTGCTGTGGGCTTGCGGTGTGACCACGTGTGCCTTCAGAGTTGCCTTTGAGTATCCATTTATCTACGTTGGAAGGATGGACAGCTGAGTTGGCTCTTGGCTTCTGATGAAAACAATCAAAACACTGCATCTTAACCACTCAGCTACACCACCATGATAGCTTACTTAGGTGATAATTTGAGAACTGCATAGTGATGAAAAAACTATGCAATGGCTTTTCCTCCATCCTTTTTCAGGCCTTGGTTTTATCAAAGTTGGGCCAAAAAGCTGAAACATTAGTATAAGACCAAAGGATGCCAAACAATAATTTAAACTTACCTGATAATTACCTGGATACAGTTCTTTTGCCAGTTTAAAAAATGGCTCAGGATTTTCCTTGAGTATGTAAAAGAACAAGGGTTCAGAATTCAGAATATTCCACCATTCATTTTCCGCAAATGCAAATGTTTCTTCTACCAATGCTTTCAGATCATCATTGCTATACATGTGGACATTATTAGTGATAGAATTTCAGGGCATTCAGGAGATTATCAAAGCGTATTTGTAGCCATACAGAGCACATTGTGAAGCATAACACATAATCATACATTCATAGTGTATGCAAATCCCATTCTGTCTCTCTTAATGTAACTAACACATAGAGCATGTTCAAAGAGACACAATAAAGGAAAAGGTTTGCCCTGCTTGGTGCAGGTATTCACAGGATTTGTCTATATTCACAAATCCCGTGGAGCAACACACTGAAATGGAAAATCACTAACCCTGCATGCTTAACAGTTAGGTTTTCCAAACTCCTACATGTAAAGAATTCAAACTGAACAATTAAGTGGGAGCATTTCACATGTTTGAGCAACTCCTCTGGGCAACTGCATTGTCTAAAAGGTGACTCAAGCTATTCTACATAGCAAACAGCTAAAGCACGATGTGATCACAGGGCAGGAAGCCCAATAGTCGCCAAGCTAAAAAATATTTGTAACTTTATAACATATTCGCATTATCTGCGAATCACAAGATGCTCTGTGTGCAACAATTTCCACAGCTTTATTGCGGTTCCTATCATTAGATCAAAAAACAATGATCACTCAAATTCCTGGGAGCTTTGGCATCTTTTTTACAGAATGTTTTTGGGTTTCCTTAATATCAATTTCTTCTAAAGTACTTATAGTGCCCTTATGAATGCCTGCATTTGATAAGAATTACTCATAAAGAATCTTACCAAAAAGAAATCAAGATCAAATATGCTTTGTGGTGTTGGCAAATTGAATTTTGCTAGATTGTCATATAAACCAGTTCCGGGGGAGCAAAAGTCAGGAATGCCAGCAGAGGTTGAAACACCAGCACCAGTCATGACAATAACGCTTTTACCTATGATGCAATGATAATAATATCAGAGAACTAATACCAATTAACCTATTGATGGAACAATAAGGCAGGCATTTATACCATCAAGCTGCCAATCAAGTAATCAGTAGATGAATTCATAATCATTCTGAAGGTGAATTATTAATTAATCAATCAATCACACAGTAAGGCAATCAGTCTAATAGCAAATAAAGAATGGAAACTGAAATAGCCCCTTACACTTATCTGACTTGATATATTTTGCAATGCCAGCTAGGGTGAACTCATCAATTACTGGTTCTCTTTTCTCTTCTTCTTCACTGCCTACTCCAAGGCTTGATTGCATAAATCTTGCAAGCATCTCCATCACTAAGAAACAGGGAAAACCGTAATTTGTCTGACAAATGAGTACTAGCTTCAACTGAACTAAGCAAAAAACATTAAAAAATTGGGAAAAAACAATTGAAATTTGCGAACAATTGAAGTGCTTAATAGCAGATAAATCTAATTATAATTCATGATTTGAAATCAGTTGCAATATCTACTTTCAAAACTCAAAAAATCCCTTTGTGCATTGAATAATTGCCTTCATTGCTTCAAAAGAAAAGTTCAGTGCATAATACAAGCCTAACAAGCACCTGGCTTGAAAAAACATTCCTGATCCACAATATTGTGAAGTAGGGTAGCTGGCATATCTCTTTGCCATACTTTGTCTGCAGCACCTTGTGATTGAAGTAAGATTTTGTGATCAAAGCAGAAAAATCTTTTTATGTCTGTCTTTGCTTCCAACTCTAACCTAGATGACCAAGGGCTCCAACCACATCATTTCCCCCCTTAAAAATTCAAAATTTAATCCGTTAAATTCTCCACAGGAAAAGTCCACTTAACTCTTTTCAAGCTCGACACCTCCAAATCTAAAGGCCAAGATGGTATCCCAGCAATAATTCTCAAAACCTGAGCTCCTGAATTTGCCCCAATTCTTAACAAACTATTACAGCTTTCCTGCTCCCTTGGTACATTTCCTACCTCCTGGAAACTAGCCCACGTCTTGCCTATCCCAAAAAAAATTGGGCAAGTCTAATCCACTTGACCATTAAGGTACAGGACCCTAATGATAACAGCATGCTTGGCATGCTAATAGGTTATTCCAGCATAAAAAATCTTATATTATTATTATCATTATAATCCCATTGCAATCACTTTACTCATATCTGAAACAATTGAGACCATCATCACTAAACAACTCCTTACTTTCCTTGAAGCACACAATATTGTCTCTGATCACCAGTATGGCCTTCCAAAATCCAGGCCTACTGGAATCTTTCTGCTTATGCTGTCCATGTCTGGTCTTCTGCTCTAGAATCCTGTGGTGAGAGCAGAGTAATCTCTCTCGATATCTGCAAGGCCTTTGATCACGTTTGGCACAAGGGTCTTCTCGCTAAACTACCGATGTTTGGACTCCATCACACTATCATTAAATGGATTGGTAGTTTCCTCTCTGATAGGTCAATTGCCATCAGAGTGGACGGCTTCCTCTCATCTGCACCCCATTAATGCTGGTGTACCCCAGGGCTCTGTCATCTCCCCTGTACTCTTCATTCTCTTCCTAAACGACCTACTTATCTCTACATCTTCTAGCATTCAATCCTTTGCTGAAAGCCATTCTTGTCAAAAGCCATTCGTCTCATCAACAATCGTAACTTCACCAAATCTCTCCAACCTCTTTCCCATGGTCATTTAGTCGGGGATCTTTCCGTCGTTTATAGATACTTTAATGGACAATGTTCTCAGGAGATCAGGGATAATATTCCAGTTCCTCTGAGGCGTGTCAGGACCACCAGAAGCTCAACTCATTCAAACCCTTTCCAAGTTTCACTGCCTACTTCACAAACTCTATCCCACAAATAATCATACATCCCAAGAACATGCGATTTATGGAACTTCTTGCCCTCTTCTTCCTTTCCTGATTCCTACAACTTACCATCTTTCAAATCTAAGATCAATAAACTTGATCTGATCTCTCCCTCCTGTTAGCCTTTCGCTTTCTTTTTTCCTCCATTGTTGGGCCTTTGCATAGGTCATCGTGGCCATTCCTCAAAATAACTCACTAAAAAAATGTACATATATAAAAAATGGAAATGCCATGTCATAGGCAACCAGATAACAGATGGAGCCACAAAACCACAGTCTTGAAACTGAGAGATTGGAATAGAGCTAGAGGTGAGCAGAAGAGGAGATGGAGAGATGAGCTACCAAAGAACTGGATGCGCATGGCAATGATTCATCACAAATGGGAGTCCTTTCTCCAAAAGCATGACAACAGTTGAGGTGGCGTGACAAGGCACCCATCAATAAATGTCCCGGTCTGCTGTGGATCATACAATTCACATATCTAAAATACAACATTATAATCTGGATTCAGAAAAACTTCAATACTTACAGTCAACAGGTGAGTCATTGCTTGCAACTTCAGCGCTCTCTTCGGCTGATTTGGCATCATCACTTTGGATTCCTGTGTCATCTTTACCTTGTTTGGATTACATGCAAAACATTTGAGCGCATTGGAAGTGGAATCATGAACTAAATCCTCCCAAAGTAATTTATTTGATCAAACTGCTCTGCTGTTTTCAGTTTTGTGATAAAGTGAGGAATTCTAGAAAGTGAGCACTAAACACATCTGTACTTTTATGCAACAGGATAACGATAAGAACTATGAAAGTGATATGCAAAAACGGGAATTTCCTGTAATAAAGGTGGCAAATACAGCATTACCTCTACTTACAGGAAAGGGCAAAGGGGACCTCACGGACCTGTGTCCTTCATGAGATGGTGAGCAAAGACCATTTTATAGAAATGAAGACAAATGAATTGCTAACCATTATGTCAAGGAAGAAAGTTGACTATTCTCATTGGAAGCAGACAGAAAAAAGCTACTCTTAAGTTGAAGTGTTTAATCAAGTATAAAGATTCAAATATCATCATTCTTATTTATTTATTCTTCTTGCCTACCTGCAACATGGTGGAAAGACGTTGCTTGCCTAGCCAGTCCCAGGGGCTTTCTTAAAAATTGAAGGTAACATCCTGGGAATCCAGGTGACAAATAGATACCAGAATAGAATTGAAGCAAAATTACACTACAAAATCCCAGGACCAACTGTTGAGAAAGAGAGAAAGAGAGAAGGAGAGAAGGAGAGAAGGAGAGAAAGAGAAGAAGAGAAGAAGAGAAGAAGAGAAGAAGAGTAAATGGGAAGAAGAGAAGAAGAGTAAATGGGAAGAAGGAAAAACAGGAGAAGGTCAAGAAAATGAGGGGAAGAGGGTTGAGAGGATGAAAGACAAGATAAAATTCTTTTGAGTGAGGCTATGTTGAGGGAAGGCCATTGTGGCTCATACAAAGCCCAAACAGTGGAAGAAAAACGAAGATGAAAGGCTAACAGGAGAGAGAGGGATCAGATAGAGTTTATTGATCTTAGATTTCAATGAGGAAAAGTTGCATGTTTCATTAGTTGTAGAAAATTATGAATAAAAGTTGCAATGTTGAAGACTCTAAAGAACTAACACAAAAGGGCTGAATACAACAAAGTGAAGGAAGGAGGTCAATAAGTGAAACTTGAGTTCCTCAGAGATGAATAAGGGTAGGGTATGCTATCTCTTAAATTCTATTTAACATCCATCATGCATGTGTGATGAAATTAGAAAATGAAAATAGGAGATGTCAAGCAGAAAGACATAATATGAGTATTGGGAAAGTGGCCCAAAAACATGACAAGAAAGCATAGATATTGCCAAAATGCAAAAGGGATACCCAACTAGAGATTCATTGAGATGTAAGTGGGAGAATCACGGAAGATTATGCAAAACAAAGACAGAATTGAAAGGATACCAACGGATATCACATAGAGAGAAGACAATGTTTGTTATTGCAAATGTGGTGAATCTTTCATGATCTTCCATGGGATTAAACAAAACCATATTGTCAAGGGACGCCAAGAGACACAATGTCCCCATCACGTCTGTATTTTGAGTATTTCCAACATAGCCAGACACAGTGTGCACTATTTAATTAGAGTAAAACTGGTCATGAGTACTTAGAGAAATTGAGAGATAAAATTGTTGGATGATAATTATCATTGTTTACATTATTCAATGTATTGATTACCTCCGCATTAATGTGTTTGTCTCACATCACATCCTGCAAAGCTCCTTGGGATCATGAGCCTGGGCTATGTATGGATGGTAGGTTTGGTTATCCTTTAAAAATATTCATTTGAGCTCTTCTTATCAAAAATTATGTTCACACAGCACGACATATATCTCTCAGTGTTTGTCTATGCAAGTTATGAAGTTCATTGACAAGTCCACAGAATTTTAACAAAGAAGGAGAAGAAAGTGTGTAATATTTGTGGTAAATCAATAGTGAAGAGCAATATAACAAGGCACTTTAGAAACCACCAATATTAATACAAAAAATGTTAAGTTTTACCATCTGATGTTACTTGGAAACCCTGGCAGGCTGAGCAGTTATACTGTCATATTAGCCTATAAGAAGATAATGCTACATTTGGAATAAAACCTTGGGGTCTACCTACCCTTCTCACCCGAAAGATGACTTTGATTTTGCTTTAATTGGTCATTGGAGCTGGAACATGCGTCATTTTCTGTGTCCTTCGTTGCCTGCATTTTGACTTTATTGTTGGGAAATGACCTTTCTGAAGTAAACCATATATCTCTCAGTGTTTGTCTATGCAAGTTATGAAGTTCATTGACAAGTCCACAGAATTTTAACAAAGAAGGAGAAGAAAGTGTGTAATATTTGTGGTAAATCAACAGTGAAGAGATACATGGTACAATTCACTTCAATTTATGGAATGGTACCTAGTCTCGTTTTCAAGATGGTAAAGTACTTCCTGGCTCAGTAGGCAAGGACATTGCACATAGAATTTTTCCACGTCGCAACTCCCTTCTATCTAAATGAATTAAACAAAATAAAAGCAAAGTTCCGCTTTAAGGTAACTGAGGCTCAGGAAATAAGAGATGAATTTGCCAACGTTGTGACAGCAAAGAGCTTTACTGTTGACAATATCCCAAGTTACCCACATGACCATGCTTCCAGCGATATCAAACTACACAGAAGCATTTCAGCCTCGCTTCTCCCCAATGATCTGACAGTTATTGAGAAGTGGGCAAAAGACAACCTAGTTTTGTTCAACCAAAGTAGGACGAAACAGGCTGTCATTTCACGCAAACGTAATCAAAACTTTCCAGCTGTCTTCATGAATGGTGATGAACTGGATACTTCAGCTTCTTTCACACAACTTGGTCTTTCTCTTTCATATAATCTCACTTGGAAAACTCACATCCATTCCCTTGCTAAACATGCATCTCAAAAGCTCGGTTTCCTCGCCAGATCCTGCGGGTTTTTCTCATCTTCTCACCTTCTATCTATATACAAGTCCCATATACGTCCTTCTTTTTAGAGTACTGCTCCCACGTCTGGGGTGGTGCTCCAAAATCTACTCTCTGTCTTCTCGACAAAGTCCAGTCCAAAGCCATTCGTCTCATCAATAATCCTAACCTCACCGTATCTCTCCAACCTCTTTCCCATGGTAATTTAGTCGCGGATCTTTCCATCTATTACAGATACTTTAACGGATATTGTTCTCAGGAGATCAGGGATATTATTCCAGTTCCTCTGAGGCGTGTCAGGACCACCAGAAGCTCAACTCATTCAAACCCTTTCCAAGTTTCACTGCCTACTTCACAAACTCTATCCCACAAATAATCATACATCCCAAGAACATGCGATTTATGGAACTTCTTGCCCTCTTCTTCCTTTCCTGATTCCTACAACTTGCCATCTTTCAAATCTAAGATCAATAAACTTGATCTGATCTCTCCCTCCTGTTAGCCTTTCGCTTTCTTTTTTCCTCCATTGTTGGGCCTTTGCATAGGCCACCATGGCCTGTCCCTCAACATAACTCACGATAATTCGGTCGCCGTCGCTTTCGCTGAAATAAACAATCTAGGTTGAATTAAAAAAACAAATTAAAACGAAAACTTCCAACGTATGGGGCTGCTGTGGTGCAACTACCATTAATCAGCTCCAAAAAAATTCAAAACAGAGCCGCGAGAATTCAATGGAAAGTCCATTATTTTTTCTTCAAGGAGCGCTTCATTAATAGGTTTCCTCACGGCTTGATAGCTTTTAATTGAATTTGACGCGTTTTGTTTACGCATGCGCATTTTATTCAATCGAAAACAAAATGCTTCTCTTCGCCGCACACGGAAGCAAAGTGCCACGAGTGACCAAAATTATGAAACATATTTGATTTTAGGAATTTATGCCACGAATGACGGAATGCTTTCAAACTAGCCACCCACCGCACACTGAAGCATTTTGCTTAAAGCAAAGTGTCATTCGTGGCGTTTTGCTCAGCAAATGCTCTAGTGTGCGTCTTGCTTCAAAAGACTGCAGTTGCCGTGGATCAACGTGAGATACGAAAGCTTTAATAATTATGATGATAGTTGTGATGATCATGCCGTAACGAGCGGATGATAAATTGGCGAATTTTGAATTCTGCATTGTGAAAGCGCATGGTTAGAAATATTGGTATTTTCATTGAAAAGAATGGCATTATACTAATCACAAAGACCTCTGTCGTTAACACGAAAATGTTTTGTGAGGTCTCTAATCGTATTATGTGGATGACCGGTTTAAGATATGATGTGAACTTCCTTGTCTGGCAAATCTGAATATCAACTCAGTAGGTTCCTGTTAGAGTCAGTCATTCATGAAGATTACAATTGGAAAATGGCGACGTACAAAGGCGAAATTTCAACTTTGGGAGACTCGATGAATTTTCCTGAGTCTTCATCGGTTAAGAAGAGAGAAGCCCTTTCTAATATAATATTCAAAATAACACAGTCAACGGAGAAGGAAAACAAGCAAAACGAGAGATTATTAAGGCTAAATCTAAGCTACCAGCTAAAAATGCTTCGTCTTGCAAAGCAGAAGGAGAAACTGACATGGGATAAATTAAACTGTGAAAAATTATTGAGATCACACACGAATGATTGGATATTTGAAGGTGAAAAGCTCGACATTAAAAAGGAAAGGGAAGCAGTTGAGTATAGAAGCGAATCACTTCCCCGTTTAGAAATAGTGAATCAAGGAATGGATTTCGCCAGTGAAATGAACCGTCATGTCGGGTCGTCGATTCGGCGAGTGTACACAGCTCCGTTGAACAACAAAAGAGGCAAACCAGTCAAGCATGAAAGGAAAGCGAAAAGTGCAGCAGACATGCAATCTGAGAATGGGAGTACATCTGAAAACAGAGACGATCAATTAAAACATGCAAATTTATTACCAAAAATAGAGTCAAAACAAAAAAAAGTACCGCTTGTGGAAGAACACATAGGATTAGCAAAGGGAAAAAGAGAGACAAGAAGAGAAAATGGAAGAACTGTTGACCTTCGTGAAGGGAATAGTAAAAGAAGGGAAATGAAAGGGGCACATGGTTGTGCAAGAGGTCTCAGAGCGAAGGGCTTGCGAGATACCATGCCTAAAGTTGAAAAACAAAATGCTTTGATTCAGTCAAGAAATATTGAAGAAGGAAGATTGGAAAGTACGGAAACAAGTGTTGAAAATTATGCAAAATTACTAGAACGAGCAGAAAAATCGACAGAAATGTTGTCTGCTTATATTCCCACCGATTCAGGGTACCGGAGGACGTGTGCGACGCGAAAGATTTACAAAGATAAAGAAACTGCAAGACCACGAATCCTGACAAGGTATTTTAGAGAAAGAAAAACATACGAACATCTAGTTAGATGCAGTAAGAAATCTCAGTCAACCGCACCAATTAATAGCGAATATAATAACCAACTTAAAACACTGTCGTATATTTAACCAAAACTCTCTGTGAGTATATTTTTTGTTGATAAACCGCAGGGAAGACTTTTTGAGGTTGATGTACTTCTTACAAATTTTCGAAAGTCATTAAATATTTTTCTCCTTGCATTATTTCTTATGATTGCATCAAAGTTGATAAGATCTTCTGAAGCCAAATTATGAACTGGTAATGGTTGCAAGTGACGCAGAAACATCATGTGACCTCTTGATCTAACAGGTAATGAAAAGACCAACAAGATTTAATCTTGCTTCCAAGGGATTTATAACTGCATGGCAATACATTGATGGCATTGAGAATGTACTTGTATATAAAAACATTGCAATTTTTAGCTGTAATGTATTTGGTGCATTCACAGTTTCTGGATGACTTCCAAAGAAGTCTGTGCCGCGAGCGTTGGAAGAGGATGGACTGGCAACAAATACTAAGATCGTGCAAGGATAATTTAGAATTCGGCGAAAACAAATGGGCAGATTCACTCAAAACAAGTCCAGATTATAGCCACGTTTTGAATATGGACATAAAAAAAGTTGGAGAATTCAGTAAAATTGCAATACAAAGCAGAACAGCAGAAGGGCATGAAAAAACTATAGGTGGAGACGTGTGGCGTGTTTTTATAGACGGTCCCTCGAACATTGCACCGTTTGTTAGTGACCTTGAAAATGGTGTTTACGAAGCAACATTTCTAACAATGGAACCAGGATTTTATAAAGCAAAGATTTACCTAGAATCGACACTTTGTGATGGAATAAAGGATCCCCCAAGATACGTATTAAAGCAAGGTAAATATTGCAAAGATGTTTGTCCTACCAGACGGCTAGGCTGTCTAACTGTTGGACCAGTAAGTGCACTTCAGCTGTTTGGCAAGGGTGTAAATCCCTTAGATAATGTTTGATGAGAACTGGATTAAAGAAATAGATTGCCCAATGGAATAAACGATTGTCTTGGACTGAAGAAGGATGGTTAAATAAACTTTGTTTTCCTTTGAAACCTATTCAAATCCTGTTCGATCCTTGCATCTCTCATAAATACAAATTAACCATTCGTGGCTAGTTTTTTTGTTTCAGTAGAGGCTGTTTTGCGAACAGATTGTATTGAGCAAATGTTAAGAATTGCAAAGCCATCTTTGTTGGAGAATGCAGTTGGTACTGCACACCAACTTTTGCAATGATGTGCCAGTTTTTCCGGTGATGTGTCAGTTCCACAAATCATTTGATATTTTGGTTGCTTTTAAGAGATCCCTCTTGATTCCGGTGCTGCTTAAATCCCGTCCGTGTCTGGTTTGAATTCAAGTCATCTTTGTTATTCCCTGTGGTCTACTTTACTTCTATGAAATATTCTCCAGAGGCATTTTTCGCAGACCTGTCTAGAAGGTAGTCGTACCATATGTGATAACTGCGTTAGTCTTCTCAAGCTTCTTAGTTTGCATTCGCTCTGGTGTAGAGATTGCTGTCAGTAACATTTCTTAGCCATTAAATTCTACCATAATTTCTTAAATGTCTCTTATATGTCGCTTGTTAAATAACCTATGCATTAAATGTTTTCTAAGTTGATCTTAGTAGAGTCTTTCTGGTGTTGAACGTTTTTGACCTTTTATAAACTCTGGTTTCTAATTCATATCTTCAGTTGATTCTTTTTCTGCAACAAAATTCCATTAGAATTCCAAGAATTTTACATTGTTCATTTTTCGTTGCTAGATTTTGTATTCGTATGCAGATGGCAGGCATTTTTCTCAGTACAGATAACATTACGAATGGTCATCGACGCGAGGGTCCTCCTGGCTTTTCGTGGTTTATAGAAGTTTTAGGATACTCTGTTTCATCTGCTCTGGATGTTCTTCCGCGCTTACCATGCTTATCATTACTTTTTCCACTTCTTCGTGCATGATCATGAGACAAAGTAGATCGTACATAACATTCTTCATGAATAACTCAACTGACAAAACGCACCTAAACACCGTAAAACAACTTAGTCCAAAATACAATTCATGATAATGAAGAGTAGCATACCGCTGACCTTTGTTTGCTATTGTTAGGATTGCATGAGGTTCTAAGCTTAAAAAAACAACCAAGTATACAACTCTGTACCTAGATTTATGTCCATTTAAGGAATAAGAAGAGATGGCGCTGCAGAGGAGAAGTATGGAAAGGGAAGAGTGTGGCAACCAATCAGAGGCAATGGGGCCTCGTTTAAAGTAGAAGCCAACAACCAGACAGATAAACGAGGTATGATGAAAATGGTAGCTTGTCAAAAAAACATGAAAGTATGTTAGGATTTGGAAGAAAGAAACCTCCTATTTTGAATTAGCGTTACTATATAAACAATAGAACAGAAATAATGATTAATATGTTTATACAGGAGAAACCTTTTCAGTATCAATGATACTGCTACCGAGAAGGGTCTTACATCAAAGAAAGGAGGCATTTCACGAGTCGAAGCTTTAAATGATGCATTAATCTACATTATATGTTCTCACGGCCATTCTTTTAATTTTGGAACAGAAATCCAGAAAAGATTGAATCGCTGGAAGGATTCATGCGGTGCGAATTACAAATGCGATTTATTATGGAATGGATTTGGCAGATGGGTTAACAAAACATGGAAACCATATATCGAAGGTAGGTGGGACGCATCTGGACAACACATTTAACGTTGCTATTACATTACATTACATTACATTACATTACATTATATGCATACCGTGATAAACACACTCAGGCTTCATACAATGCAACACCTAAAAATAACTCTCAAGTCTTTCCTCTTCTCTGCCTTGGTCTAGTTTCTTAATAATTTGTTAGTATGATGAGTCAACTTCACTATGCCTTCAGACATTGAAATTCCTGGGTCAGAAGAGCAAGAAATATTTGGGAAGGAATGCATCAGACAAAACAGTGGCAAAATGCTTATATATGGTGACGAATTTGCCAAGAAGTTCTTTGATTCAAGCCAAACAATATCTGAACTAAACCACGTGTTTCAAACAGTTGATTTGTAAGTATGATCTTTAATTGATATAAAGTAGCGCAGTTCGAATTCCTGTTTGACCAAAGGGAGAAAATGGATGGTCAATCGAAAAAATGATATCTTTTTTTAGGTCAAATAATGGTGTGCTGACGGAGAAAAGCAATCTACCGAAAGAATTTTCGATAAAAATGGAGTTGAAGAAATTGAAAGAAATAACAGAAAGGCCAGAAATGGACGAGAGAAGTGTTCTCCTACTGAATTATGGCTTACCATATTTAGATCGAATGTCATTCAATTCGTACAAGAAAATGATTGACCGAGTAGCTAGAACGTTAGAGGGTTACAAAGGGCAAGTTGTCTTTAGGACTACGTCATCACTTCAAAAGCCAAGCAAGGATGTAGCAAAAGCATTTGAAACATTTCAGGTAACTTGCTATGCAATTTAACTCTGTTTACTTTGTCACATTGAATAGAGTTGCGATTTCTCTATAGCCCTCTTGAATTGAAATTGCTTATAAGCACGGTTGACAGAAATGCTGTTCAATAATTTTCTACATATTATCGGTGATGAAATAGATACAATCTGTTTTCAATACAGCGAACGAAACTATTCAATGCGTACACATTATCGAAGATGTGTGCTGAAGGTTACCCAGCATTCGACGTTTTCGACATGACCGAAGCAACACCTAGTCAACCAGCTGAAGCGACGGGGTTCGATTACACGGTTGTAAAACCGATTGACGCTGCAATGAAACGCTATTTCGAAACAAGAACGAGTAGAAAGTGTGCAAGAGAAAAAGTGTTCAGAAAGATCAAGATACCAGATGCAATCGTTTCACAAATGGAAACAGAAAGCGGCTCTGGAAGTGGCAACGAAATTGATCAAAGTGCTAAGAACAGTACAGGAAATTGATAACAGTCTAAGCAGAACCAATAGGGAGGTATGTTAAAATATAGCGAGACAGACTCCATTTGACATGATTGTGTAGTTCAACTGTGTACATTAAAGAAAGTAGCACTTTCCTTATGGCCAATAACTAAATGCATTGACAAAAGCAATTACTCTAGATTAAAACAAGAATCAAATTAAGTAACTTTTTGCTCTGTCAAAGGAAACATTCCTCATATATCATGCACAAAAAGGAACATGAAATTATTCATTATTCCACAAATAACAGTATTTACGTTGTTCAGATTGCATGGCACATCTTAAGTCAGTTGTCTGATGATTAACACAAAATTACTCATCGCCCATTTTCTATTCGGCCATTCTCAAATCCACAAAGCAGAAATGTACCTCACGCCCGATTCTGGAATGAGCAGGTGCTTGTCAGTCGATTTAAGAAGAAGTAATGTTTCAGAAGCCTCGTTTCGCTGTCGAACGTCAGGACGAGGAGCATCAAATTTATGAACTATCTCGAATTCGAGTCCTTCTACTGGTTTCCAAGCAACGTCTCGTTGGACAAACTCTTTCAGTTCTACTGAAGGCCACTGCAGGTCTTTAAGGCCACTTGAAGAGGGGTCCAAGGAAAGGCTGGAATTTATAAGTGAGACCCTTTCCCGCTCATGAGGAATCTGTTTTGAAGATGATGCAGGGAAAACAACTGCCGGTGTGGAGGAGGAGTGACGTCGGGATGAGTTTGGCACTGCCGTGTAGCTACTTCGTTGGCTTGCTGACCGAAGCTGCGGGGCAGCAATAACTGTAAAAAATTAGAGACATTGAGGGAAGATTGACAACAATGATGACATCATAGATCCGTATGGTTTGTGAGGATATTAATGCTGAAAATTTTGCTAAAGAAGGGGCGCTAGTCTTGAAGAAGTTGCTTTCAAACACTAGACAATAGAAAAGGAAAAGGGGATGATTGGAGAGGATTACTTTTTGTATCGTGCGATGCAAATGGCGGAATGACGATGCCAGGAGCTGTTGATTCCATATCATCTTGTTCTGCACTTCGGTTTGGATTGCAAGCTCCTCCATAGCGTTGCGCAAGTCGTTGATAAATCCAAGATGCAAATTTGCCAAGGACTAGGATGTAACCAGCAAAAAGAGGAGTCTTGAATCATCAATCATATTGAATCATCATATTGAATCATCATATTGAATCAGAATACCTGTCATTTAACATCACTTATTGAAAACGATAGAAATTATAGCCCGATGAAATGAACGGAAACACAACTTGGGAAGAAAGGAAACAGCCAATTTATAAAACGAAATTACATGGCTTAACCTAACCCAAAACTTGCAAACATCAAAATATTTTACACTTGAGAACTTAAAATGAATAAAAAACTAAAATACAATAGTAATTCATAAAACGCAAGAGCCACGAAAATAGATGAACAACAATGGGAAATTCACTTACGACCAAAACTGAAAGGGCCTCCAATAATTTCTGTAGTTTGCTTATTTGTATCAATGTATGACGTAGTTAAAGGTGAGACATAAATGGGATATCCTATTGGTTGATCACATGACGAATTTATCATATTGCGCAGTGCTTGTTTCGCATTTTGAATTGAGCCTCGTTCTGGATTTCTATTTCGTAAGAAGATCAATTCTTGCAGCTGCCCTGCCCACAAGCCTCGTACGCACTCACGATTAACCTGGAGGAAAATTGAACTGCTCTTACGCGATAGAATGTCTTGGTAGAATCAGAATGGTCATAGATATAAGTCGATATCAATCATCAATATTCATGAAATGCGATACATCTGGCGATACGCATATTTATAGAAGGTGAAAGAGTAAAATGAAAAAGTAAAAACCTACTTTAACAACGCGGAAATTGAGAAATCTTTTATTGAGCATAATGATCTTGTAGTCGTCATTTCCTTCATCGATCACATACCTAAAATGATAAACAGGATGTGTTTAGAAAGCAGGCTGTGTCAGTCAATTAATGACAACGTAATGTAATACGAAGCTGTTAGAATTCAGAAAAGAGAAACGTAATCAAATCAATTTGAACATAGAAGAAGAAGCAACAATAGGTCACGGAAAAAATGAAACTGAGAGAAAGTGAATTGGTTATGAAAAAGGAACAAAAGCATGTCAGATACTAAATAAATCTACTATTTATTCAAAAAGTCTTGATTAAGAAATAAGAAAGTTTCCGACTTACCTGAGAGCCAGCAGGGAGGGTTTATTGTTGAGAACAGCCTGTCGCCAAAGAGGATCAGCCTCGTGAGAAATGACAAGGTTTTGATCGTGTGATGAAATTGCATCATAAAGAACGGTGTTATCATCGTATTCATCAGGACATGTGAAATGGTCCTAATTGGAATTAATAGATCAATAACTATATTTACTGCATGAGTGTCAAATTTCATAATGATAATAATAACAAAATAATACATTAACACTTTTATAGCGAGAAACCAAACAAATGACAGAGCGTGGTGCATACTTTGACTGTTTTGACTCAATCAAATCACACACACACATCAAATATATAAACAAGCACATTTATATATATATTCTGGAGCTGCATTTGAAATAACTGCGACGCATACTCGATTTTGCGCTTGGCAGAAACCAGAGATAAGGCTCCGAGTTCACTTTCATCAAATCTAATAATCATTTGAGGATTAAAAGCCTTATAAATTTCGGTGGTCAAAGCAATAGCAATGGAACAAATATTGAACCAACCTGGTGGAGTTTAACGGACATTTTTACAGCAGGGGAAATAACTTTGCGAAGAAGCTCCATATCAGCATCTACAAAAACCCATTCATCTTTGGAAGAAGAAACACGGAAATCCCCTTTGAACAAGGCGTGAAGACCATGAAGGAAAGATTTCAACCTGCAAAAAAGGTGGAAGGTTAAAATTATACAAAAAGCAGTTTAAGAATATGAAATTTGCAAAAACATCTTTCATGAACTTCAATAATAAGAAAACTGAGGTAAATCTTGTGAATGGACCATTATGATAGAATACTATGATCACAATCACTGTTGAGCTTGCAATACTATGCCAAAGTTGTCAGCAATTAAAAAATGGTCCTACGTAGTGGCTGGTTGATGCGAGGCAGTAAAAAACATTCTCCTTCCCAGTAGGGACAGTGCAAAGCAAAGTAACACCAAATTGGAATCTTTTTCACAATCGTCAAGAGGCTAAAAAGATGAAAAGTGTGAAAATTAAATCAAAATGGCTAATATATCGATTTGAATCAAAATGGCACTAAAAGGTATAATTATTGCACAAATGGCTAAAAAGAGCTATACAATTAAAAAGGTTAATCAATACGAAAAAAATATGATAAACATGAAAAGCTGTTGGACATCTAGTGCGGGCGAAATTGAACAGATAGAGACTGGTACCTCTTTGAGTTGTCCGCTACAGTAGTGAATCCAAGGTATATAAACATTGCAGAAGCTAGTTAGTGAGACGCCATTGAGTCTTGAATCATAATCTTCATCGGTCATTGCACGGAATACGGCATCACGGTCAACAAAAGTGCTTTTCTTTGTCTCAGAAAGCGAACTCATAAGCGTTTCATCCTTCGTCCAAGATCTTAATTTCACCGATTTTAAAGCGTAGAAAATTATGGCCTGCAAAACAAAATTACAAGAAAATATTGAGAGACCTTTAACTGGCAATTGAAATGTAATAGGATACCATTTCCATAGCAACTATACCAAATTTAAACTCTTCCACCTGAAAACTACACGTTTATGTTAACAGACAGAGAGTCCAATGACATCAGCTTCTGCATCGCAGCTGAAGGAATCACCGAGTAAATAAGGATTGAACGAATGGTTTCATCTCGATTCGAAGTTGAAAATTCAACATGAATGATTTTATCTGGCAGACAAGGAAACGATGGATTTAATGAAAATTACAAAAATAAAACAAAAAATACCTTGACATAATAGGTGATGAAAATTTTACGAAGATCGAAAACCTGGAACATCGAGGTGGCAGTATTATCGCTGACGCTGTATCCTTCCAACGTATACTTAGTTTGAATGACTTCCCATGCTAACCATCTTTGGTTAAAGGCTGCTTTGCATGATAAAAGCTTCGAAAAGCTACAAGTGCAAGATGTGCAACAACAACACCCTAAAAAAGGATGCCATTATGAGTAGACTTGTACAGGAGGCACACACAAAAAATAATGAATTCAACGAATAGCGGAAAACTCAACAATAATAATGGATACGGCTTAGAAATAATCCATTACCTCCTTCACTGTCGACCCATTCTGTAATCGCTTCAAGTTCACGCTGTTGACAGTAAGTGCCTAGAGATAGATAGATAGATAGATAGATAGATAGATAGATAGATAGATAGATAGATAGATAGATAGATAGATAGATAGATAGATATCAATAGATAGATAGCCATAGATAGATAGCCATAGATAGATAGCCATAGATAGATAGCCATAGATAGATAGCCACAGATAGATAGCCATAGATAGATAGCCATAGATAGATAGCCATAGATAGATAGATAGATAGCCATAGATAGATAGATAGCCATAGATAGATAGATAGCCATAGATAGATAGATAGCCATAGATAGATGGATATCCATAGATAGATAGATAGCCATAGATAGATAGATAGCCATAGATAGATAGATAGCCATAGATAGATAGATAGCCATAGATAGATAGCCATAGATAGATAGATAGATAGATAGATAGATAGATAGATAGATAGATAGATAGGCATAGATAGATAGATAGCCATAGATAGATAGATAGATAGATAGATAGATAGATAGATAGATAGATAGATAGATAGATAGATAGATAGGCATAGATAGATAGATAGCCATAGATAGATAGATAGCCATAGATAGATGGATATCCATAGATAGATAGATACCCATAGATAGATAGATAGATAGATAGATAGATAGATAGATAGATAGATAGATAGATAGATAGATATATAGATAGATAGATAGATAGATAGATAGATAGATAGATAGATAGATAGATAGATAGATAGATAGCCATAGATAGATAGATAGATAGATAGATAGATAGATAGATAGATAGATAGATAGATAGATAGATAGATAGATAGATAGATAGATAGATAGATAGATAGATAGATAGATAGATAGATAGATTGATAGATAGATAGATACATAGATGCAAGTGAAAGGTATGATAACACTGGAGATAGCATGGATTTAAACGAATGAGAAAGTTTATGCATAAATGACTTGAGAAAAGCTCTTACCTCTAAATTCAAGTCCACGAAGTTGAAAAGTGACAAAACCATTTCCGAATTCAATAATATGAACAAGAGCATTCAAATAATCTGATGCAATGAAAAAGAAATCACCACTAGATGCATTGCCCCATCTTCCCATTGATAAATCTCCGCAGAGGCTGTGCTGCAATGATCTTGTTAAATGTTCATAAAAAATTGAATTCAAATTGTTGTCATCTGAACCTAGAAGCGAACAAATACAGCCAATCAAAACAATGATGACAATGACATAGTAATAGTACACAGAAATATTCCATTGAAGAGAAATGTAACTAACATTTAACAATATGAAAGATCGTAATCATTTTTTACTTGAACTGAAGGGAGATCCAGCTAAAATACGAACATACGAAGCAATTGACTAATCTTAAAACATTTCCCACTTACAAATGATACTTCCTGCTGATAATTCAGGTGAAAAAGGAAGAAAGAATATTGAAGAAAGGGTAATCAAATCAGTTTGGAATAAAAACTTACAGGGATTGTTATCAAGGTGCGATGACAACCTTGTATTTGAATGATCCGACCTTTTCGTACTGCAAATTATAATACCAACATTTTATGATCAGGTCAGTTTAAACGAGGGCATTTTTAACAAATGAATGAAGTCCTTTAGAACTACTTACTGCCATAATCATGATGGCTGATGATGAAAGATGATGATGATGACCATGATGATGATGTTGGTGGTGAGAATGATGATGATGATGATTATAGTACTCGCTGATTGAATAGCAACTCACTTGTAATTTTTCTCCCAAAACTTCGCAGGACGCACATATGACGTAATGAACATGGCGCTTCCCAAGAATGGGTTTAGAGGGGCAGAAACAAATGCGGAGACAATAGCTTGCAAAAATAGCATTCCACAATCTGGGTTGATTGAGGCAAGGAAAATGAAGTACTGCATCACATTCGCATATAAATAAATTCATAGGAGACAAAGAGGGATTGAAATGAAAAGTAAACAGTATTGTACAGTTAATATTTGATGGCAAATGAAAGGATACGAGGAATACTAAACGGTTGCGCAAAAGCATGAAATGCAGATCCCCATGTGATTTGCCAAGGAGCGATGTATGTTAATATAAAACGGAGTTTCAGTAACAAATCGAATGCCTGAAAAAAGAAGGCAGAAATTAACAGAAAAACATATCAATAAAATAGAGAAAGCAATGCCATATGACAAAGAGCCCTTCAAAATTTAAGTTAGCCATAAACGCTTACTGAGATGCCAAGTTCTGAAGGGATTGGAATTGAAGCGATCAATAGAAGACTGTAGCGTGGACTATCTCCGGTGATAAGAGCTTTACTTTTTGAAAACCAATAGATAGATATATATAGAAGCTTACAGAAACCAAATGAAGTGAAATGAAGGCTCTAACTTACTTTGTCAACAAAGATCGACATAATGAAATAATCGATTGGGAATGTTTCCGAATGATTTTGGTAGTCGAATTCAAAAAAAAGAACAGTCCATATTAGGATGATGTGCTGCCTTGAAACTGAGGTAAAACTAGAGCGAAGAAGTTTCATTCCTGTAACAGTTATTACCAAAGGTCCGAATCTAAAATGAGAGAAATATAAAGCTAAAGGAAGTTTTGAATCAAGGAAAATGAGAAAATCGAGAGAAGAATGGAACAGAATGAACCAAACATAACAGAATGAATCGCAAAATGGAATCATTTGCAGCAACAACACCAAAGGGTAATTCGAAAAACGAAACGGAATGGAATACTGCTTATCAGTACTGGATGGAATTATTAAGAATACAAACATGGATCCGAATTTCTCGTTGATCGACCGGGCATATCTAGTAGTGCAATTGACAAATGTAAGTGGATACAGGACATTCCTTTCAATTGCACAAAGCCAAACATACACACGTTCAAACCACATGATGTGTGCTGCATCTAAAATCAAAAGACCATGAAATCAAAAGATCATCAAAAAGATATCAAATAATCATGAAATAAAATAATCCAAAAACATTTTCCGAATTGGCGATTTCGTGAATTCTCCCCTTTCTCTACAGCCCCTTGCCAACTAGCATTTTCACTTTTTGCTCCTTCAATTCATATTCTGTTACAAACGCAAAGTCTATCAATTTTAAGATATAGTGCCCAGAGTTACTAGGAGCAAGTCGGTTTATAAGTGGTAGACTCAGAAGATCTATAGAGAATGGAGGAAAAAAGAGAATATAAAATTGATACCTCTGGCTTCAAAAAGATGATATTCTGCTGATTTAAGAACGGGGGATGACCCAATGAGCCATGGTAACTCCTTCCTTAACTGAGGTGACAGATAATGATTGGAAACGCCAACAATGGCCGCCACAGCAAACAAAATGTATGTGATTGTTGGCTATAAGTTAATGTACACAAATGTTCAAAATACATGGCATCTAAAATCAAATAAATAACTTCTATAAGGACAAATATTTTTTAACCTTTCTGGAAAAATAGGTAAAAATAGGAACCCATCACTCTAAAATCAGTGAAAACAAGAGTCAGCGTAAACAAAAGTTGGTGCCAATCAACTTTTAAGGTGAAAGATAGTTGCACTAAATTTGGGAGCGAAAATCTTTGTAGAATCGAAATTACCTGCAGAAGTGTAAACATAGTGCTGACGTGAACGGCAAATACGACAATGATAATGCCTGTTGAAACAATTACGTCATTTCCCAGTCGCTTTAGCTGAGAAAAAAGCAGAAAGGAAATTCTAGATTTCAATGGCGCATCAGGGAAGGAAAAACAAGGAGGGAGGATGAGCTTAGTAAAAGAAGACAGGAAATGAGGCTTAGGAAAAGATTGCCACGCGTAACTACTCCACGTGCCAAGGTGTGCGAAAGGATTTATGTACTCGTTACCTCAAAGAATACAGAAAGACTCTGACATACCACAGTTTTTCGTAGTTTTTCTGGCAATGGATCACCTTCTTCATCTTTGATGTCCATTCTCAAGATCTTTGATTGGAAAATTTCCCTTTAATATGAAATTATTAAGAAGATTTAAATAAATATTATGCAAAACACGACTTTTTAATTCCAAATCTAGAGTAGAAGTAAGAATGCAACTCCCAATTAGTAGCCGAAGAGAATTCTTGAAATTAAGATATCAAATGTAGACATGAGATCAAATAAAGCTATAGAATAAAACTGCGAAAACTGCATACCAAAAAACAGAAGGATCACTTGTGCATCGACTTAAATGATATGAAACAGCGACCAACATCCCGGAATAAATAGAAAATAGAATGTGTTGTTCCTGAGATTTTGTCTAAGACAGAAGAAAAATCAGAAAAAATGATAGAGATGAAATGATTCTTACTCTAGGGAATAATGAAAAATGGACGCGTGATTTTAAATCTATCATCAAATAAATATGATGTAAAATTTTTCAGATGAAATTACGGAGTGATTGGTCTAGCAGAACTGATTTGAATTAAGACCTAATCTGCAGTCTACTTTTCTTTTAAAGCAAAGCATACAAAACTGGCATTTTTAATAGTACTTGGAGAGCAATATTTGTGATCAATTTTTGCAATTATAATAAATTACTAGATTATGACTAAAAAGGATGAATTCAAAAAGAAACTATGATACAAACGTTTGAAGATTCAAAAAAATGTCAAAGGACAAGATGTGAAGTTTAATCTTAGATGTTGAGCATCGACAAACCTTCATTGCAGCAAAGCAGAATCCGTACAAAAAACCAACAGAAACGAGGCTCTTGAAGACAGAGAATAATGAAGCCACGATACTTGTCATTGCTAAAATTGAACAGAATTTTTCATTAAGATTACATAGTATGATAAAAGCAAAAGTACAGCCTAGTATCCAGATATCACATAGTAATAAAACGGACTGACGATTTGAAGCTTCCTTTTCAATGTTTGAATTTTCATGACTTTCTTCATCACTTAACTAACGATCGGGTACGACCAAAGTCAAGATAGAACTAGACACAGAAGTAACATTGAAATAAATTGCGAAATTGCATCTTACAAGTTCCTCCAAAAAGGTGTACATCAAACTGTTCCAAAATATACATGATGAAAGTGTTAATTTGTGGCAGCAAACCAAACACAAACACCAAAGGAAATGCCAAAATGAAAGCTGAAACATAACAAGATCAACGACTTGTTACAATGAGTGAAATTGCTGCAATCCATCCAGCCATCTATGATGGTAAAAAGAACAGATATTGCGGACTGAACTGGTTGTCAACTGTCAAATCATTATCATTATTATCATGATTTGCAGATAACACGGCGGTCATTACCATTGACGAACGTCAAAATCAACTCCTTTAAAACTGTTTAACTAAATCGTCCCAATCGCCTAACACAACTACTGGGGTTGACAGATGTGTCACTTCTGGAATCAAAACATTGTCTTCCCGCTCTCTGAAATTTCATCGACAGCTCTTTATCAACACTGAACTTTTGCCAGTCGTCAAAAATGGGGAATCCTTTAAAAATTTTGGTCGCTACTTAAAGACAAAATCCACCTTCAATCGTCTCTTCCCGACATGATGAAACTAATTGACTAGCTACGCATCCTTCCCAAAAAACCGCCTTTTTATCAGCAGTAAGTTCTTTCTAAGCTATCCTGGCATTTAACAGTTGCTGATCCGTCCAAGACATGGGTCATTGAGAATCATGAAAATGAAAATTTTGCGGTTAGATTCGTCAGGTAATAATTACATTTCCCAATTAGCGACACACTCGGCGGTATTAGTCTTCTTCGAAACCAACTTGACTTGGATCTTCTACTTCATTGGGTCAAATTCCAACAAGGTCAAAGCATTCCACGTACTGCTTCGAAATCTTCATCCAACGATTCAATTCAATCCCTTCTGGAAAAGTACCAGTTTCGGTATGAATATGCCAAATGATACATACCAAAACATTACGCAAGTTTTAAAGCCCACACGTCAGAACCATACTCAAAGCTCCAATCTAAGTCAACCTCACAAGGTTTCATCATTACATTCCTCCTCATTCACTCTTTGAAAGCTGTTAATTATCTTTGGTCTTCTGCTCCAACTACCAAAAATATTTTTGTCATCGTCCCATGTCTAAATAAGTCACTCGCTACTCATAAAAACCTCATGCTTTTATGCTTTCAAATCTTTCCAAACGTCTAATTGATCCTTTTGCTTCCAGCCAGAGTTTCTTCTCTATGTTGCTGCAGGCTGTAAAACTTATCTCAGCAAAGGCCGCCACACATGACATAGCCCTGAGCTAAACTTTTTGGCATCATCATTTCAAATTTTGAAACATTGTAGTTTCTATGTCGACCTCCTTCAACATATTTTCCTTCTCTTATCATTGGTGATGACCTACGTCCTGAAATGCTCATCTCCACTTTTTGTAACATTCTTTACGTTGTCAAACCGAGCGTTGGCTTTGAAACTAGTCGGAATAATGACGCTGGTAGAAAATATACCTGCCTTCTGAATGATCTTTCATCCACATATCACTATGTTAAATTTGTTAATTTATCCAAAGCTTTTCTTGGAGTTTTTGGACAGTCTCGCTATTCGTTCCCTCAGATGTGTAGCGATCAAGCTATCCACTGAAACCATATTGATTATATGATTACCAATTAAATCATAATCAATCAATCAATATAATCAATATAATCATTCCCACGGCCCATTACACATTCTGCATGCGTAATAAACCTTGAACCAAGCCGGACCTTCTATCGCGCTAAGAGTTTCTTCTGTCCTTTAGCTCTTCTGCTAAAATCATATACCTTTTCTCTGCTATTTCTTATATTTTCTTGTTAGTAGCACCTGTAATTAGGCCAGTCGAACAGAGAATGCAAATTACCCAGCATTAGAGAGAATTGTATGGTTAGTTTGTATGCATCAAAATAAAGTCTTGAAAAATATTACCTATTAGTGCATCTCTTGTAAACTCAAGTGTATTTTGCGAATAAACATGAATGCCATACAAAGTCGGCGTGGACGGGTTTGATTTGATTGCTTCGTTGATGAATAGAATCAAAGCAGAAATGATGCAAAAATATGAAGCGCGACTGAAGACTATGACGTTGTTGTGACCCTGTGAAGGAGGAATAACACGTACATGACAGCAAAGGATATGATATGAAAATGCCATCATAATCACCATGATGCAGGAAAACAAAAACACTTTCCCCGGTAACAATTGAAACTGAACACGAAAGGAAATATTCTACCCACGTGAATTGGAGATGCTGAGTCAGGTTGCACACTCTAGAAAAAAATAAAAATCTAGCAGAATGACATACGGATGGCAGACATAATGATAAGAGCACGTGTCTGCAATTATGAAGGTCCCATGTTGAGGTACGCTGCTAAACGTTTCTGGATTTCCTCTTTCTTTCTAGCCAGTAGAAAACGAGTGTCTTCGATATAGCGAAGGGTATAGCAACGAGAGGAATAGACCTGGACCCCTACCTTAATGGCGTGGCTTCTGGTGGCACCCTTTTAGTCAGGCGATGTCAGACAATCGTATCGACATGGCGCACAGAAAGTTTAAAAATTAATCAAAAAAACTAACAAAACACTGCAAATAGCAGTTTTATAAAAACAATTATATCAACAAATGATAATGAAGATATTATCTTTCCATTTCGATAAGGTACTGTAGAGGGATGATGAAATCACAACTTGAAAAGGTTAGAACTTTGAAAGCATTCGAATAAGTACCTTTAGAAGTGAGAACTGGCATTTGGCGATAACAAAACAAAGAATGAATGTCCAGATATCATAAAAATTATCACAAGATAGTAGCATGTAGCCAAATAGAGCAGTAAGGGTTGCAAAGAGAACAGCCAGAACAGCCTCCAAAATGCTTTTATTTCTGTCAAAAAAGGATATGACAAGAAGAAATGAAAAGGAAAAATGTTTCGCTTTTTAAAAACTGGCCGCGGCAGAATGAAAGCGCCATTTGCAAATCTTCCAAAAAAGCATTCTACATTAAAATGAGGCCAATTGCCAAAGAAATGAGAGGCATTCGCAATATTGGTCACATTTTGCTAGTTGGAACGAACATGTGACAAAATAAGGATATATCTTCATTGAATCGCAACACACTCTAGATGTGGGGAGTTCTGAAATTTAAAGAATGTGAATACTCTAAGTAGACTTGTACCAATAAACTCTTACAATAACATGTTGAAAAAATCATACCGATCAAGTAAGGCTAGGAGTGCCAAACGGTCGAACCAAATCTTCACGAAAAATGATTCATTCACGAACAGTTTGTAATATCGACGCGGAGGAGGCTTCGCAGCATAGAATTTCAGACTTGCAGGCGACGCAAATGGAGACATACCAGTTGATGTTCTAGATTCTAGGCCCCCTGTCAGTAATTGTGATAGTCGCATGTCTTGATAAACAGAATCGAATAATTCTCGGTCATTCAAGGAAGCAGGAGTGCTGCTTGACTCAACCCTAAAACGTGAAAAAAGGATGTGCTTCTATTTGTGTCAACGATAAAAGGACGATGGGAAGGAATAGACCGAAATGAAATGAAATATGAAAAAGAATGCAAAACAGCAGTACCCTCGATGAGATGAGGTCCTTAAAAGGTCTCTTAGCAATGCAGAAGAACCAATTGAGTGATCTGCCGTTGGCAGGTGTTGCGTGACGTCAGTCTCAGTTCCTTCGTCACCGAAAACGTAAGTATGCCAAATACCTTTATGAAAAGGAGAAATTCACTGCGTTATGAGTTACAAATGGGACATTTAGAGCAAACGAAGAAGATACGAGTTTAAGTCTGCAATTTTCAGTTTTCTTTGATATTCAAAAATTTAGGAATTAGCGAAAGAGCAGGATGGGAAACTGCGCAAAATAAATGAACAGACTGAGATTAATAATTCAAAAGAGAATGATAGAATGCAAAAACTATAAGCAAGTATCAAACGAAATTTTGCTGATTGCTGCTGACCGAATTCGTCCTTAAAACAATGGACAGCACCAGCGGACGTGTCCTCATGGCTCATTGCAACATGGCGCATAGGGTGCGAATGATCATTGGCTTCTTCATCTTGCCCTAATAATGACGAACCAGCTGATTCTATTGCTAATCTATTCCTTCTTTGACGTAACAAGGTCCTCTCTCGCACAACATCTCGGAAACTCTGTCGTGTTGCACCTCTGCGGTGCAGCCTTCTTCTGTCGTATGTGTCTAAAAGTTCCTCTGCACTTTCCTGCCTCGTTTCTGATCCAGTCTCACTTTTTGTCTCTTCTCTGTCTTTGTCTAATTCCAAGTCTTCGGTTCTGACATCATTCAAAAGTTTAAGGCGCGCTCCTGTGTGGCAATTGTCGCCTAAAAAAGAGCTCATTTTGATTTGCATGTGAAAATATCAAATTTCTGAAATAAACTGAAAAAAATCGGTAATTAGATCGTTGTTGGTATTGTCAGCGAAACAAACAAAAAGTACTGGTAAATGCAAAAGCATGTTTACTTATTGTAGCTTGTGAATCAAGGTTTTGCAAATCATCAATATCAGCATCATCTCCTCTTGCAGTATTAGCTGATTCCATCTCTGGCAAAGAGAACCAGACACCCTTGAAAAGACAAAGGATCAAATTGCATCTTGACAAATAGTAATACAACATAGCATTGCAATAATATAATATAATATGCATAATATATAATGCTAAACTTTTTATTGAAACGTGTTTGGAAAGGCAATGGTGGCCTATACTTTTTGTCCCAAGAAAAGTCCCAAGAAAAGACGAAAGCAAAACGTGAACAGGAGAAGGAGGTTACAGTCAAGTTGACTGGTTTTAGATTTGAAAGAAGGCAAGTTTTCTTAGGATTCAGGAAAAGAAGAAGACGTAGGACATTCTGTAAATTGCAAGTTTTTGAGATAGAGTTCGTGGATTAGGTAATGAAATTTGCAATGCATGTGAATGAATTGAGCTCCGGGGCGTTCTTGACACGCCTCAGAAGAATAGGAATGATATCCCTGATCGCCCGAGAGCCACGCTTATGAATGTGTCTGTGATAGATGGAGAGATCTCCAACTAAACGACGATAGGAAAGTAGTTGGAGAGATTTGTTGAGATTGAGATTGTTGATGAGACGAAGAGCTTTGGACTGGAATTTACCAAGAAGGCAAAAAGTGGATTTTGGAGCACCACTCCAGACGTGGGAGCAGCACTCTAAAGAAAGATGGATTTGGGACTTGTATATAGTTAGTAGGTGAAAAGATGAGAAAAACCCGTGCGTTCTGACGAGGAAACCGAGCTTCCCAGAGGCATGTTTAGCGATAGAATGGATCTGTGATTTTATGCCCGGCCATATAGGCATGGCTTTGTATCACTATGTATGAATGCATGTACGTATGTATGCATATATTTATATCCTTGCAACATAAAATATGCAACAACTTATCATTGGAAATATTTTGACTTAAAACAGGTAAACAATCAAGACTGTACACTAAATAAAAATACCTGATTATTTCTTGCTCCCCTTCCAGACATTTTTAAGTCTTCCTTGGCTGTTGAATTTGATTCTAAAGCTGGTAATGAAACTGTTTTCTCTTGCGATTCTCCATTTCCAATTTTTGTCGTAGAAGCAAGCTCCTCCTTTTTTTTCAATTCACCAGTATTCTTTTCATTTGCAGCAGAATCAATGCTATTTCCTGATCCATGACTTCCCTCAATGTTTTCCCTTGCCAGAATCGAATCAGCATTTTCATCAGATACCAACCCACATGCCACATCATCTTGATCAATATCTTTCAATGATACTGAATTGCTAACTTCCACTCCATTACCTTCCAGTGCAATTTCTTTTGCATCTTCAACTTGAAAGGAAAATTTACAGTTGTACAGAACATGTGAATATAGCCAATTCTCTGAGAGGCAGAAAGCTGTAAGCTCCGGAGATGGCATCATGCCTAGATAAGTAGAGAGGGCTGGCAATAGGTAGAGAGAATCCAATTGCAAACCCCAGGCATTAAGAAGCCAATTAAATACACCAGTGAATCTCACAGTTCAGAAACAGATTTAGAAACATAAATATTGCAGTGGCTGCAACAATTTTTTAAAACCCTTGTCATTGAATGCATAGATCCAGAGGAATATACGTACTATACATATGCAGGTTTTATATTAGGCAGAATTAGATGTTGAAAACAGACAAAAAGCTTCTTCCTTAAGCGAAAAAGGGAAGATAACATAGCATCTAATGTGTCCATGAGCAGAACAACAAGGTAGTCTAACCATATTTTCTTTGTGCTAGAACAACAAAGTTATGTTTGCTGGGGTGAAGTGTCACACTTACTATCAGCACCTAGACAGCTTATCCCAAAAATAAGATGACCCAAATTGTATGAAGCACTTGTCACAAGCAAATTGCATTTTGAAAACTGAGAAAGAAAATATCGCGGTGCACAACATCTTCAATACATGATGCCTTGAAAAGTCACCTTAAAAGCATGAACACATAACAAGGCCACAAGAAACAACAAATGCTCAGCAACTTGCCACAAATCAATACTGAATATGCGCAACAAGGAATTTTACACATGAGGCATAAGTTATATAACAATTTGCCTATAAAAGTACAAATGGCGAAAACTGGAAGGGATTTTGAGCAATGACTGGATTTGTTTTTAACAAAAAAAGTAGCTTTGATATACAATTACTAGTATGGCAAAAAAACGAAATATAAACCCCTCATAACTGACCTCCATTCTACATACTCCAACACCATGCTCAACTCGTTCACACCCTTTCCAAGTTTCACTACCTACTTCATGAACTCTTTCTCACAAATCATCATTCATCCCAAGAGCATGCAATTTATGGAAAGTATTGCCTTCTTCTTGCTTTCCTGAGTCCTACAACTTGCCATATTTCAAATCTAAGATCAATAAACTTGATCTTATCTCTTCTCCTCTTAGCTGTTTCCTTTCTTCTTTCCACCATTGTTGGGGCTTTGTATAGGCCACCATAGCCTTTCCTCAACATAACCAACTAAAAAGAATCAAATCTGTAAATCTCTCTGCCTAGATCCTAAACAGACTCCCTTCTTTAAATGTCTAAGGATTCTAATCTGGACCAAAAACTCCCAAAACTACATTTTAAAGAAAATTAAGAGCGTCAAAGACAAATAAAACATGGACTAATCCGGACCTATTGGATTTTCAATAAGTTTATTCCTTTATACTGTTATTCTATTAACTGTTGTGGCTGTTGGTATTCTTTATTCTTTATTATTGTATTCAAAGCAGATAGCCAGTTGTACACTACCTGTCACTAGAGAGGCAATAATTGTAAATTTAACTATGATTAAAGAATTGAAGTTTCAAAGGAAATAATAGGTTACAAAATCCTAAAGCGTCTAGTTCTAGAACAATATATACATTTGAATACCTTGACTCTCTCCTTGCAAAATTTGAAGGTTGTTGGTATCTCTGTGAGAACATAGAGATAACAGTTACTAGGTGTGAAGCTAGGATACAAAGAAATATGAAAGATGAAGAAGGAAGAATATAAAAGTCTGTTCTTTTCCACCATTTAGGCATAAATTGACAGAAAAAATAAGAATTATTTAAGAAAACCATGGCTTACTTTATCTCACTTTTTTTTGAAACTTCGTTCATAGCTTGCCCTGGCAAATAAGTTTAAATCAAAATTATAAAGATGTGAACAATTCCCATTATACAAAGTAACATGGAAGAACAAAGAGAGATCAAGTAAAAATGCAAAAAATCTAGAATCAAACAATGTTGAATGCAAACTAGCTGAATCAATCTATGAAATTTAACCTACTTGTAATTAACATCTATATTCCTTGATGGTTCTAGGATTGCAAAAAATTACCGAACAATCCCTAACACAGTCACAGAGAGGAAGTCTTCTTGAAGGAAGTCTTCTGTGCATAGTCACACCCATCTCCCCAACCTCTTTCATTACATCTTCAGCTGTATTTGCATGGATTTCAAGTATGCATTTATTTCCATCAAATCTCTCTTGATGGCATATGAGAGATTCGCTGGTTGCCTTCATCTCGATTCTGTGTGATTTTTAGGCCTTGTTCTAATTCTAATTTTGCAGGAGCTGTTTATCATCTATCTATTCAACATTTTAACATTCAAATTCATTTAATTGACATTTACTCTTTGTTTTTAACATTCAAGTGTCTCTTTGAGACAGCCCCCATATTGGACCAACCAAATCAACCTTATTCATTAGTTACTGGTTGTTCATTCGTCAAAATAGTCTCAAACTTCTCCCAACACAATGATAAATGCCTTAATCAATGATTTGAAGAAATTTATTCAAAGATTGATACTGCCAATTCCTATAGTACCTTCTTGTCTTTCAAGTGATGGAATCTTTGCAAGCTTTGCAACCCTGTTGGTCAATCTACAAAAAAACTTAAAGGTATCATAGAAAGCAAAACAACCTTGCTTGAACCTGCTCATTGTCTCACGTCAGTTTGCAAGCAGCCAAAGATTGGTTTTGCCACTCCAAGAAGCAATTTTATTGACCAGTAATGACCAGTATTATTCACTATATAACCCTTTTGAGCATCAAGGTGTCTGGATTAAAGCATAATATTTTGACATTTTCAGAAACATCTCAAAAAATTTCAAAGATAAGATATTTTTGTAGCTGAAAAAACTACTTACTTCTCTTCAACAGCAAAAACTTTGTCACCCATTGTTGAAACTGAAAGTAAATTTTGCAAAAATGTTCAAGATCTGAAGGATCAACTATGAAATTGCAGACCCATGAAAAATTTGAGCACCAAAATAAAAGGAAGAAACTGGCAGCCAGCAGCATTCTGTATGCAATAAGTATGCAACAGTGGTCCAGCTCTTCTTTCTTCTGTTTTCTTCTTTCTTCCTTTCTTGAGGCTTTGTATAAGCCACCATGGCCTTCCCTTGATAGAATTTAGTAAAAAACAAGGAAATCATACCTTGGCTGTTTTCCAATGCACCTTGAGATGTCAATCTGTCCAAGGGATCTCCACAACTGAAATCCACAGTGGATAGTTAATGAAAGTCAACAAGTGAAAGTTCTTAAAGGAAATATCTTCCCAACAGAAATATTTTATTACCTTGCATAGACAGCATTAAAGTTACACTACACTCACTCAAATAGAATTAAAATGCAGCTGTGCATGCAGAGAGCCCGTAAAAAAGCCAACCCCCTTCTTACTTTTTATGCAGCGGAAAGACTTCAGCATCTACCACTTTGTCTTTAGATGCCTCTATATTCTTATGCACATCAACAATGACCAGTTCAGCTCTTCCTCCATTTGATGAAAGGGATGATAAACTGGAGACTGATGGTGAAGATTGCTGCAATAAATGGTAGGTAGCCTATTTTGTGGCCATTCTTTTGGTATTGAATGAGAATAATAGTTATAAGAAGAATTATACTTAATGTTTAAAAGAATATAAACTTCAAAACTATGAAAATGCTGTTATCACTGCTAATCTACATCACCAATGATGATGGTAGTCAGAATCTCAATACTTTTAGCAATAAAACTGTTCATTAATGAAAACAAAATACCTTTGAATAAAATTTTCCTTACAACATAAGAGGTCTAGAAAAAAGAATAGCCTCATTCGAACTGCGCTGTTTCAGGAGAATTCTGGGAATCACATGGAAGCAGAGAATCACGAATGTCGAAGTCCAAAGACGAATAAAGAACAAAATAGGTGAACATGAACCTCTCCTGGAGACAGCAAGAAGGAAATTGCAATGGTTTGGACACACTTCGAGAAGAGTTGGAACACTTGTCTACGACATAATGCATGGTAGTGTGAACGGGTCGAGAGGTAGAGGAAGGCCCAAGAGAACTTGGTTCGATGACATCAAAGACTGTAGCGGCAGGAGCATAGTTGACTACCTCAGGGCTTCGAAAGATCGAGAATATTGGAGACATACAGTGAAGTTATCAAAGTACCTCAACGGCTGACATGCATCAGCTAAGGGAAAAAAGAAGAAGAAGAAAAAAGGTTTTAATCAATGCTCTGTCTGTGATAAAATTTGATCTTAAATCTTTATTAACAACAGCAGACACCAGGTTTTGACCTTGGCCAAGCAGATTAAAGGAACAAACCTTTGTACTGTCATCATCATTTTTTACTGCTGAAAATCCGCCATCATCATCTTTAGGCATTGTAGTATTTGCAACTTCTAAGATTGTTTTGACAGTGCTTTCTTCTAAAATCTGAACTGACTTTTCATTTTCATCAATCCCATTGTCTCCACAATTGTAACCTGTCTCTTTGGTTTCATCATCTGCAACTTGGGTTCCATTTAAAACTTTTAGTTCAATTTCATCTGTTTTTTTACTTTCTTCATCCTGGCTTTCCACATCAGCTAGGCCTCCTGCACCTTCCTCTATATTTCTATCCTTGCCCTCTTCTTTTTCGTTTACCTCTTCACCATCAAACATACAATGCAGTCTTATGTTTGCAACTTTGATTGCAGTGAATGTTATGAAAATTATTGTGACATAAAGAGCAAGTGAGATACTGCTTCCACCAGTTATCTACAAAATCATCATGCATTCAAGTAAAATAAACCCCTAATGTAAATGTATTTTCATATCAATGAAATGCAAGAAATTATTGCTTTTGAAAACCATAAAAACAGCAGTGTGAAAAATATCTAAAAAATATTCACACAACTTTGTTAATATTTAAAGAGTTAACAAGAGAATAAGAATTCTCACCAAAAACAGAATAAACGGGAGCAAAATAAGATACATCCATAAATACAGATGAAAGGTGTTACAAAATATTTCTTGACGCGGGTCAAAAAACCATCCTCCAGTAAATGAAGCCCAAAATCCTTGACGCAAAATTTCGAGCGTTTGCGACCCCATAATTGTCAAATGACAGATGCTATGATCTTCTGAGTTGGCATTTCAATTTTGTAGTTATTATTGATAAAGCTTTTTTCGTCATCTCTTGGTTTACGCAAATTTGTTTGAAGTAGCTATGCGTTTGTGTCGCAGGCTATGTCATGACATCCATTCCTCTTCCCTCCATTAGAATTCCCCTACGATTGGATCGAGGCTGATTTTGATTTGCCTGAAAGAGGCAAGGAAATAAAGTCTGTGTGACGTCATTTCCTTGTCTGTCCCAGCCTTGCTACCATATTGCAGATGCCGAAACGCTTTTCATTTTTTGCATTCCAGATATGGTATTCCCAAATAAAACATGCACACAGAATTTTTCGAAGCGAAAGGAGCGACTGAATTTGAATGTAATTGAAACCCTTTGCTACGACGTGGGGGAATCACATCTGTTTCTCGACAGATCTGCTATTTCTTCATCACTGTGGAAAGTCCTGCTCTGTTCAAGAGTGATGGAGAAAAAACAACTATTTGCACAATTATCTATGCATTTGACATTAAGAAATAATTAAAAGCAATAGTGATCTAATTATTGGTAGAATTTGCTAAAAGCATTTGCAACTCTCCCAAGCCGATAACATCTTTTAAAACAATGCACAATCATAGGGATATCTTTGTTTCAGCTCGACATAACTCACTTAACAGTGCACTTCTTACTTCTTAGCATGAGTCTTGAGATAGAAGAATGTAGAGAAGCATTGACTCATTCATTCATTCATTCATTCATTCATTCATTCGTTCATTCATTTGCTTTGTCATCATTTTCACAATGAAATCGCTTTGATCGATGAGTAGATTTCCCTTGCCTAACAAGACCTTTTTATCCATTGTATCTTCTGCTACTTAAGTACAAAGCAACTTGATCGATGGCATGCAACACTCCATTACTTGCCGTGATGTCAGATTCTACTGTTTCAGCATAGTTGTACAATAATTTGTTGGAATGATAATCCCTTGATGACACCCTCACTCTTGTTCCAGTTAACGAAAAAGGTGCTATTTGACCGGTCTTGACATAGCAAGAATATACTTTCCCATATATCATATGGTACTTCATAGTGTAATTTAATTCTTCATTGTCCTCGAATATTTTTGTGAGTGTCCTATTGTCGAGTTTAGACCAGGCATCGTTGGTTGGAGCGAATATTGTTATTGCAGATTTGGAACGCAGGCGATCATTCATACCACTGATTTTTAATGCCATTGAAAGAATAGAAAATCTGGTGTCTTTATTCAAAATATCTAACAAAGAATATTTTGAATGCGCAATGGGATATGACACAATGACGTGAATGAGACCATTGCATGCTGGGATATTTCTCCATCTGTAACTAAGCACGGATCCTTGCACGCAGATCTGAAACAAACAGAACGTTCAATCACCAATCGGATTAGCTTAATTGTTTAAGTGAAAACAGAAACCACATTATCAACTATTTATTCAAGCGCTGTTTTAATTCCATCCGGGTTTTTATTGCCTTGTAAGGTTGTAATTTATTCAACATTATAACGCACATTAATTTCAATTTGCAAAGTTCCCTCTCTTCTTTCTTCTCTCTGACTGCTCTCTCCTAACAGGGTCATTACCAAATTAAAATCTCTTTTCAACACACCCCCTTCATGTCCTTCCCCTTTACGTTGTGAGACTTTGGGCCAGGCTATGACGTCACTGATTTGTGCTTGTCAGACGCAGGGCTTCAATTGGCTACGACTGCTGTCAGGCGAGATTGCACTATAGGTTGGTCAAAACGAGGCCATTTGCTCTCAGTTCTTCACAGCCAATTTGGAAAATCATAAAGATAAAGCATGACGAAAAGAATATAAATTGATTGAAAATAAAACTGATTGATTAGAAAGCAAGAAAACACCTTACTCTGAGTGAATTTCTTTTGTTGATTGCAATTGAATTATTTCCTTCTGATTTTATTTCCAACCCATTCCTAAAATCACTTGAATGGTACTCTCCTGCTAAAATATGATCTAATAGAAATTTGATTGCTTCCTCTTCGTTTTCCAAATTTTTCAATTTTGAAAGCCCGAGGGAATTCATGGCTTCATCTGAGGGTAGAAACAACGTGAAACTTCTGCTTGTGGATGAAAGCCTTTCATCGATGTTCGTTCTTGAAATCAAGTCATGCATAACAGACAATGAGCTCATGTGCCTCGTCAATTTCTGAATGGAAAGTGCTGAAAGATATAAGCCGCATGAGACAAGTTATGCGCAAGATGACAGGGTTATGTCAAAGTGCAAAAAGCCTTTCTTTCAGCCCAAATATTGAGTACAGTTGACATTGAAGAATGCAAACTTCTCAGATTGAGAATTTGATAAGATCTGGTTTGCTTGGAGAAAAGCAGAACTCTTGATCGTCTCAGAATTAGACAGACAATGATACTACAATATTTGTAAGTGTGTTAAAGACGACTTACGCAAATTAAAGGATTGAATAATGTCAATTTGTTTAGTACATTGTACAAAGAACGTTGATTAGGAACCACCTTTTGATGACACGATTAGTCTGTTGATGATATAAACTGATCCATCACTGCCAGCAAAATACTTCAAGTTTACCAAACGGTTTTTCAAGTATGTCTTCTCGTGGTTTTTCGAGATTGAAATCATATCACCTATATGGTTGCGCAAATAAATCTTTTTCTTCTCTTTTAGAATTGCGGTGAAAAATATTCCATGAACAATATGTGTAAGAATGAAGTCCTGCAAAAGAATTTATAAAAAAGAAACGATTAAGGAAAAATATTCATGATGGGCTTATTTTACAGCTGAAGTATCACTTTACCATATGATTTTTATTCACTAGCCTGGTTATAAAACATGGGCGAAAAGCATTAAGAAATGATGAAACTGAAAGCAAAAATGACTCTGGTTCAGATCATGGCCTGCATCTGCGACAGGAAATGTGGCAGGTGGGTAGAATAATGATGTCAAAAATGTTGAGATCAGGAAGCGCAGGAAGGATTCTTTGCCAGTTTGTAAGGCTTTGCAGATTTAGACAAATAAAGGTTGAGAAGTTGCTAGGATCAAAAGAGAGTTAACTAAATGAAGTTAACAATATGAACTCAATCATAACAATTTTTTGAGATCGGAAACTAAAAGTATTTGTTATTTGCTATTAATTGATTCGAATCATACTGTAGGTGCAAAAACAAATGCGGCCAATTTTGATTATGATGAGAGATTTGAATGAATAGAAGAATCAAGGCGAATCAAGCAGAATTAAGACGAATCAGAGTGAATCTAGACAAATCGAGACGAATCAAGGCGAATCAAGGCGAATCGCGAAAAATCAAGACGAATCGAGACGAATCGAGAAGAACTTGTCCTTGCAAGCAACATGGCAAGGTACAATGTTGTCAAACGGAGAAACGATGCTGCCATAGGGATCAGAGTACAATTGAAGCAGAATGGTGTTGACAAGTCTTTCAATGCCCTTTCCTCAACATAACTCACTAAAAAAAGAAAATTAAAGAACTTAATCAAAACCATTTCAGTTATCAAGAGGCAGAAAATGAGCTCATTCAAATTTCATAAAGAAGACAGTCTTAAATGGTTTTCTTCTGAACGAAACAGAATGAGCGCTTGGAGAATAATTCAAAATTTGAATACACAACCTCTACACATTTGAAGCTTTCCATCAAATGCTCCGATGAGTTAATGTTGAAACTGCGAAAAACTTGGTCAGTTGGTGCGAATATTGTGTTGAAACCATTGAATGTGTGATTAATCATCTTGAGGGCATTATTGAATATCGAGAGATCTCTGTTTTGCGCTACGATATCTCGAATGCTACCCCACGTAGGATTTAATGCGTCATCAATCACGTGAACGATGCCATTGGATGCTGGCTGATTTTGATTAATCACCAGCGCATTTTGAATTATCATTCTCTGAAAGAAACAAAGGATATCCATGATCTATTAGCATAGAAAATAACAGACGATTAATGTCATTGAGTCAATCTGCTTTGGTGTTAGTAAAATATCTATCAATGTGACAGCTCGATGGACTTCATGGATGAGAGTAAGATGCCGAAATGTGAATAAAGATGGCAAGAGAATGTTATTATAACCGACTAAAGGGGGATCTTTTCTTATCTTTTTAAAGAGAGTGAACTGAGAAGTGGAGGCCGTCGTCGTTTGCTGTCTTGCTGTTGCAAATTCGTGAATGAAAACTAGAATAGATTTAGACGGGTTGCTTATCGTCTTAACGCCTTCCTGGAAAAGCAAACTGTTCACCTTGGCATCAAACAGGATATTCACTTCACCATAACTTCCCGGCAAGAAGTTCTCCAACTTCCTCCGATCTTTCATAACAACTGTTGGCCATCTTCCACTGAAGATATGCATCATAAGAAACAACCGTAACTTATATTCATTTGTTGAAGTTTCTCTTCCGACTTTTGTATGCAGATATTTATCCAAGGCGTCGTTTGTTGGTATGAAAACTGTAAGAAACCGGAATCTGCGCAGCGTGTAATAAAGCACTGTCTTTCGAGCCAAAAATACAAATTTTGATAAACCAAGCCTTTTTGCAACTTCAATGATGTTAAAGTTGGATGCATATTTATCTGCAAGCAAGTAGGAACTGTTTTTAAACGTACGATCATTATCTATGACTATACAATTATTTAAACTATTCAAGCCTTTTGGTTCTGTTTCATCTGACTGGTTCCAATACTCATACATTTCCTACGACTGGCCATAGCTGAGAATTAGTGGACGAGTTGTACATAAAATGTAGTTAAATCCATGTATAATTTAGTCCTTATAAAGACGCCAAGATCACAATTTCTTGATCTATACACTTCAAATTTCATTAAGACAGTAGTAGTTCAATAAAGCATTACAGATAAAAACTTTGCATGAAATTTAGTTTTTCCCACCTTTCGGACATCCTTCCTTGTTTGCTACTCTTTCATATCCTTGGCAGCATTCATATTTCGTGTAGTATTCATGTTTTCTCTGTAACACATCTGACGTTGCAATATTAAATCTATGAAAATGAGGTTTCGTTATGTGGCAGTGCTCATACCGTGGATTCTAATATACGCCAAAGGCTTTTGAAGAAAGGGAAGAATTTGGTAGAAACAAGGAGGAGGTAGAAGAACATGTTTGTGATTTATGTATCAGAAAAGTCAAATTTCGTGGCAGTTTGATACCGATGAAAGCAGTCGAAAATTTTAATGATATTCAAAAAAGGCGGTTGAAATTAGCTAGAAGTTTTGGTAAGGACTGCGGCGGATCAAATGAAAGGATTGTCTACCTTTTGCATATCAAAGGACGTCTATCACATATTGTCTCATGCTTTGTCTTTGGCTTTTCAAATCTTCTAGCACAAATGTTCACTCTGAAATAAAGATGCCATACAAAAATGTAGTTTTATCTACTTAAAGTTGTTGACAGTTTCGGCTTCCTGGTAGTTGTGATACAATACAATAATACAGTTGTCAGATACAGCTCAGCACCCCCAACTATCGCTGCCATCACCCATTCCAGTTTATAGCTGTCTACCTCACCTTTCGTCTCTTCAGCCCGACATCCTTCAATGCAGATTTTCTGAATCTGATACAGGGTGACCGGCTGGATGTCGCCAGTGGGGCTGCTTCAATCTCGAGCCATCCTCATGTCACACTTGAAGCTAGAAGTGTCTTGCCCTCTTTCTTGGTGAGATTTGTTCCAAAAGCAACTGAATATCCTATTACTAAACAAGGTTAACCGATGAACCAAGGCTATTTTGTGCATATTAATTGCAGTCATTTAAATACAATCAAACCCACTTTTAAGTTATTATTGAATGCGGGGGGGGGGTCTCCTTAACAAATTCACCTTAATCTACTAATCTACGAGATGGGTAGAGAGCGCCTTATCAAAATACAGTAATTGCCTCCATGCAATTTTTGTTGTTCACCTGTATCTTTATAATCATTGTATGAATTTTTCTGTATGAATATCTGAAATTTTTTTAATACATTATTGTTCTTTGCAATTTAGCTATTTTATGGCATATTAGATTATAAACTGCGCATTGCACGTATTGGGATTGCAAATATAGGAAACTGAAAGCTGAAAACTGCCTTCTGTAAATCACGGGCGGCCATGTCAGATTGCAACCAGTGCTTTTAGCTCTTCCTCAATATTTCTATGGCTCATATAGCTCGGCTAAGTATGCTTGACAAACTACATCTAGAAAGCTACAGTTGGATGTCTAGCTCTTCTTCAAATGCCACATCAGTTGCTGACACAGGTTAGGATGTGAATATTAAATGACAACGCAGCTCATCTCATCTTATTCTATCCCCCTATGGGACCGTCCTGTTTCTAATTTCTATATGTATTTTACATCGTTGACCCTGGATATCAATGGTTTAGCAGAATCTCTGCTTCAAGGTCAATGCTGACAAAAATGAGGTCGTCGCTCTAGAATTTTTGAGGACGTGCCGAAAGCTGTTATACCCGACAAACAAGTACTTTCCATTACTGATCTTTCACTTTTGATAAAAGTATTTCGATTTCCCTTTCATGAAAAATATCAACATGACTACGATTATTTTGCAAGTTTCGACGAAGGATCTATCTAATCTAAAAATCGATTTTATATCATGGCTTTTCATTCATTACTCTGCCTTCGAATGGTTTCTATAGTGACAAGCTCAAGAAATTGCCTGAAGCAGACAAGAAGTGGAAGTTAATTCAATTTATATTATGCCATGATATTCTGTTCTTCGGCTTTTGACTCTTCAAGTGGGATTCTCGCTGTGAAACTCAGTTTCTCAATCATCCTGTTCATATCAACCATCAAATCCACATTTTCAACCGGATTTGTGTTTACATATAGTATTATAATATCTTAACATTTCGATGAAGTGCAAATCTCGAAAATGATGATTACTGACAGGGAAGAAAAATACGAAGAAAATTACCCTTTCGTTTTTGCAACAGTTTCTTCATCTTCTGTCGTCTTTGGATCAGAACTCAGTCGAACATATTGGGGTGAAAACACGGACACGGGAACGCGCCTGTTTGTGAATCCATCTGCTCTCTGAGCGGTGCTGATAATGGCTCCAATAAATAAATAAAAATTGGCATGCATAGCATAAGAAAACTTGATCTGCTTGATAATAATTGTGAGAGGATGTTTTTCACAGTGCGCATCAATTGCAATTTTGGTAGGTCTTGTGTTTACAACTTACTCAAACGCAGTTCTGCGGTTATCCTTTGTTGGGTTGAAAAAGCCCCAAGGCAACTACTTTAACGCCTCATCTGGTATTTGTATCTTTAGGTTGTCTCCCTGGAAAACATTCACCACAACTTGGTATTTATAAATCTGAAAAAGTGAATTTAATTCACAAAAAAGAAGCATTGACTGCATAGGTGCCCAAAAAGTGGGTAGGCTAAGGAAAGAGAATTCAAGCAGGGGCCTTTGGTTCTCAATTCACCCACAGAGATGATATCATCAATTGCAACAAAAGTACAACCGGATTAAAGCCTCCCGGAGCACCATGGCACTTAAGTTAAGGATTTTTCGACTAAGCTATTTCGTGTGTTTACCCACTTCCTGACACCTCAAACCTTGAGTAAAACGAAGAGAATACAAATGAGAACAGATTGTGACGAACTCAGGGCTTCAGCCTATTACAACACCGAGTTTATTGATGCTGGGGGAAGGGCAGGGTGATCTATACAACGCCCTAACAAAAGATGAAAGAGAAAGGTGGAAAGGAGACGGAGATCGTAATCAAGTTAACTAGTTTTAGATTTGAAAGGGGGCAAGTTTTAGAATTCAGGAAAAGAAGAAGAACATAAGTTAAAATTGTAAGTTATTGGGACCAATGATGATTTGTAGGATAGAGTTCGTGGATTAGATAGTGAAATTTTGAAGGCGTGTGAGTGGGCTGAACTTCTGGTGGTACTGAGACAAAAACAACGTTATCCATTATATATCAGAATTACAAAAAAGATCAAAATAAAAAGCTTTGTCTCTACTTCTATAATACTTTGCAAGTTCAGGATCAGCGCTTGCCTTATTCTTGTTGAAAACCGCCAATGGTCCTGACACTCCTCAGAGGAACAGGAATAATATCCTTGATCTCTTGAGGCATGAGGATAATTTCCGTACAAGTATTTGTGATAGATGGAGGGAACTGCAACTAAACGACGATAGGAAAGAAATTTGAGAGATTTGTTGAGATTGAGATTGTTGATGAGACGAAGAGCTTTGGACTGGACTTTATCAAGAAGACAAAGAGTGGATTTTGGAGCACCACTCCAGACGTGGGAGCAGCACTCTAAAGAAGGATGGATTTGGGACTTGTATATAGTTAGTAGGTGAAAAGATGAGAAAAACCCGTGCGTTCTGACGAGGAAACCGAGCTTCCCAGAGGCATGTTTAGCGATAGAATGGATGTGTGATTTAGCCATCCAAAGCCTTGGAAATATCGAAAGAAACCACTCTGCTCTCATGATGGGTTATACCTGGCTTTTCGATAGCTATAATGGTGATCAGAAAGAAGATTGTTTGTTTCAAGGAAGGTATGTAGATAATAATAATCTTTTTCAAACTTTATTTCTTGGTATATTTAATAATATGCAACTGCAAATCTCTTCTAAATTCTTAGTTTACAATCACCACTTGAACGATAGTAAACGAGAAATGCAAGGGAAAAGAACTACTAGGAGAGAATTAATGTTTTTACAATGCCACGAGTTCGGTGTCGTCCCAATCGTTATTTCTTCGGCAGAAAAATTAATACGAAGTCTATATTGCAGTCGCCATTATCTGCTAGACTACGTAGTGCCTGCAAGTTTGGTCGAATTTCAAGTTATATTGAAACTTAAGACTTATTTCTAGGTCATTGCAATTTTGTTTCTTTCGCTTTGAATTATTCCAAGATTTGTCTCAAAACGCAACGTCTTCATCGGGTCTTTCCTTGAAATGCGCTTTGAGGGAAAGTGGTTGCAGAATCGGTTACGAGCCGACAAAAATGAGTCGAGATCACTTTTGGCGGTCGATATCTAGGGAAACCAACGTGTAGGTTTATGTATTTTCCCTAAAACGCACAGTTAATTCAATACATAGAAAATCGTTTGAAATAGAAAGTAAGAGGCATGGACGTAAACTGTCTCTGGTGCGAATTGAGGGATACAAAAATGCAGGAAGGTCAGCGTAAATGGTAGAACCTTTGACAGATTGAAGAAATGTAGCAATGGACAGAAGAACGGAATCATGTCGCTGTGTGCAGCACCCTTGAGTCAAGTAAGCTTTGCAGCAAGAAATAATGTGCAAGAGGGATTCAGGAAGTAAGCAGAAAGAGCAATCTGATGTTTAAGACAAGTTCTAATTGGCAAGATTGGAATTCGTCTGTAAAGTGTTATTGATGCACCTTACTGTCAAATCAAATATATTTTTGGGAGATTGCTCTGGACAGATGTCCAGATTCCATTAGGAGACTATAACGAATTGACTTTTATGTTGGAAAGGAAAGAGCCTTGGGATACAAATGTGTTTGAAAGTTTATTTTCATGTTCATTTCTAAACGACGTAATAATTTATTTAGCATTTCTATACTGGTCATACTGTGCATTGGTATGCGTGTTGGCTTTTTTCCAAAGATTTCCAATGGCACTGCGTAAAAAATTTTGGTTCTGAGGGAGTTTTATGGATGAAGGAAAGTTACTAAGTCAAAATTTGTTGTTGGGAAGAACTATGTTGCTGAGAGTACCAGAAATTGGATATCCTAACCATTTATGAATGTGCTTTAGAGCAAAATTATCTAGACTTTCAATTACCCTCCTTTTTGGTAGATTAACTACTGTAAAGAGCCAGGAACATTTTGAGAGGAGATACCGATTGTAAAGCAATGATTTGTTCTTAGCATGAAGAAGCAATATATCTATAGAAACTAGAAGGTCTTTAGCTAATGCTACAAGCTCAGTTCTGTGCAACTGGTTTGACATTTCGAAGTCATAATGATAATAATTTTAACATTTTAGGACGGTGACCCATTCAGCACTGATGGTTTATAAGGGGCCGTCTATATGCAAACTAACTTAACAAAATGGTGATATATAAGAATTAAGATACAAGTATTTATTAATGATATAAATCCCAATGCAAGGTAAAGCAATAAAATAGAAATGAAACAAAATATTTAAATAACTTTAAAATATTTTACTCATGATGCCATTTGCAGCAGCTGATAGGCCGTTCCAAACTTTCGCTCCCCATAAGTGAAAATCCATTTTGCCCACTACTTGCCTTTTTTAAAAGCAGTTTAAGATCCTTTTGAGTGTTTCTAAGAGCTCGCGAAGAACAGTGAGAGTTGCGGGTAAACAGATTTTTTAGATATTATGGGTCAAGGTCATTTAGGTATTCATACGCCATGACAGCAACTTCATAATCTATAAATTCTTGGATAGATTGAAGTCGAAGATTTGAGAGCAGCGGTTTGCTTCGGGAATTAAGTGGGCTATTAATTATGATCTAACAGCTCGGTTTTGCAATTTTCGCAGTTTATCTAATTCCGTTCCATCACAGCAGCCCCAAACAGAAGAACAGTATTTAAGATGGGGCTCTACTTTGCTAACAAAAAGGTTTTTTAGTTGTTTAGTGGTAATGGTCTCCATTGTTTTAGAGATAAGTGATTTGATTGCAATGGGACGATAGTTAAGTGGATCATTTTTATCACCTTTTTTGGGATCAGGAAGATGTGGGTTAGTTTCCCGGACGAAGGAAGTATGTCAAAACCGTAGGACAGCTGAACAGTTTTTTGAGAATAGGGGCAAGTTCAGGAGCACAGATTTTGAGAAGTATTGCTGGAATACCATCACTGCCTTTAGAGTTAGAGGTATTGAGCTGGAGAAGGGTTTGCCGGCTTTTGTGTGTGAATGACTTAATGGGTGAGATAGTGAATTTTGAAGGGGGAAAGTGATGTGGTTGGAACCTTTGGTCATCCAGGCTAGGATTGGAAGCAGATATTGACGCAAAAAGGTTGGTCTTGGAAAAGGAACCAGAGTTGTCTTTTGTCGTGATAAAGATGATTGGCAAAAGTTTTGGGAAGCAACTTTGGCCATCAACCGAAAGGAAAGCGGGCCAGCCTGACAGGAAGCGATTTCGTTGTTGATGCGTTGGGGAAAATATTATTTGGCATTTTTGATAATTTTTACGCATATGTTGCGGGAGTGGATGAAATAAACCAGCAAGCACCTTTTATTTGTTAACGCAGGCTGGGTACTGGACAGCTATACAGCTGATATGGGTCTGTGGCATTACCACTTGTCTGGGTACTCATTTACTGACCTCGAAAGGACGAACGGCTGAGTTAGCACCCACGCGGGGGAACCAGTAAGATCAAAATACTGCGCGCCTTATCCACTCGGAGACACCACCGGCTGATCTTGATTCCTGGGTTTGAAGAACGCCTGTTTATCGAAGGTCGAATAATCGGTGTTTGTTTATCTGATGACTATTCGAATGGCAATGAAGCGAAGCGATTGCTCGCTGCTGACCGAACAGTTCGAATTATTTTATCATTTGGATTGAATGATCAGTCGACTTGTTGAAATGCTAAATGACCAGTGAATAAACCGAATGGCTTGACTCGGGGGATAAGCCGACAACATGTTAGGTGAAGCAGTGGACATTCGGAATAATTTTTTCAAAACTTCATTTTGATATATAAACTAAACATACAAATAGAAATCTCTCTAATAATGGGTCATTTGTATTCGGCTGACCTAATTGAAGGTATTTCTAGTGTAAAAAAAAGAATCAATAAGGAAATGACGAGAAAAAATTATAAAAAAAGAGAAAAAAAATAATTTTAATAAGAAGAATTGAAGGTTGGAAGAGGACTATTAGTAGGATAGGAGGTCTGGGTTAGTCCAGGGTTTGTTGTGCATGCAGCAATTACAACTTGCCATCTTTCAAATCTAATGTAAATAAACTTGATCTTATCTCTCTATCCTCTTAGCTGCTCGCTTTCTTCTTTCTTCCTTTGTTGGGGCTTTGTATAGGTCACCATGGCCTTTCCTCGACATAACCCACTAAAAAAAAAAAGAGTATGTAGTAAGTTGTGGGAATGATTATAGTCGCTAATCTAGTAATTTTGTAGTTAGTTTGTGCTTTGTCAATGGTTAGATCGCTACACATCTGAATGAACGAATCGCAAGACTGTCCAAAGATTCTAAGGGAACCTATTGACAAGTTCACAAATTTAACATGGCGCTATTTCGATGTTAGGTCATTGAGGAGGTAGCAATATTTGGTAAACTTCCTACTAGCGTTATTATCAAGGTGTATCTCAAAGCCAACGCTCAATTCTAAAAATTAAAGAGTATTAGAAGGAGTGGAGATGTGCATGTCAGGACGCAGGTCGTCACCAGTGGCGAGAGAAGGGGAAGATATTGTAGGAGGACATAGAAAGTACAGTGATTTAAATATTGAAACGTTGAGGCCAAGAAGTTTAGTGCAGAGTCATGTCTCCATGTGAAGCAGCCCTCGCTGAGATAAAATCAACAACCTGCAACAACGTTGTCGAGATTCTGGACGACCCATGTCTTGAAAAGATTAGCAACAGTTAGATGCCAGGGCAGCTTAGAAAGAACGTAGCGTTGATAGAGGGGACGTTTGTGTTTGGGAAGGATGCGTAAGGAATCGATTAGTTTCAACATGTCGAGTGGTTGTCCATTTCAAAATTGAAGAAGCGGCCGAGACAATTGAAGGATTCACAATTTTAACAACCGGCAAAAGTTCCGTGTTGATAAAAAGCTTGCGTTGAAATTCTAGAGAGCGGGAAGAAAATTTTTGATTTCAATGGTGACGCACTTATCAACCCTAATAAGTCCTCTGGTTCACCTTGTACCTTGGATAAAATCTCCACCGTCTGTTTCAAGAGATGCCCATATCTCAGAACATTTCTGACGGAGAATATCCGCATGGTCCCGGAATAGGGACGGGTTCCATGAGAATTGAAGAAAGCTTGCACCGTTCTGGTGCACAAAAAGGGCACTAGCGATGATCCTGCTAACGTCAAACCTATCACTCTCGAATCTATTCCTCTTAAAGTCTTCACTTCATGTCTTCGTGATTCTATCTTTTCCTTTCTTGCTAAAAATGAATTTTTTGAAACAGAGTTCCAGAAAGAGTTTACTCTGAAGATTTCAGGGGTTTTTGAACACACTTCTATGGTGGCATCCATTATCGACAAGGCACGCATAAAACAGCGCTCGGTTGTCATCACTCTTATTGACCTGAAAAATGCTTTCGGAGAAGTCGCCACAATCTCATCAAAGAGGCTCTCAATCAACATCATGTACCACTTTCTGTAAAAACTATGATGGAAGTCTGAAAGTTTTTATAAAGATTAGATATTAAAGTTTTCAACAAAGCCCCAGACGTTTTTGGATACATTGACTGCGGTGGCAGAAGAATGAGTGGAATCGTGGTCAAGAAGAATGAGTGGAATGAGGGGTTTTTCAGCTTTGAGAGCAATAATTGAGACGCGTACTTGATTTCTTGGAGAGAGGCATTGTTCATCTTGAGCTGTTTTAATTTGTGGTTTTGCGATTTAGGGGTTAGATGTTTATACTAACTGCAGAAAGCAGCCTTAGTGTGGTTTGTAGAGTTAATAGTGCCATAAATATTTGCAGAATGATTATGATATAGATAATACTTCTTTATTTCTATTTATTCGCATATCAATTATGCATTCAAATGCATGAATGAAAATCATTGTCACCTATTGAATGAGGAGAATCTTGCACTTTTTGAGCTACGCCCTTACCAAACCCCTGTTCCTCGATAACCAGATACTCAGTAAATTTACAACCGAATATTCGAATAGTTGAAGTCTTTCATTTGCACAGCCTTAGTTTTAAATCGTTTCAATTCTTTGAGGTAGTGGTTTTCATTATTCACAGCTTTGGCGCACTATGAATTGAACCACTTGGGGGAATTTTATTACCAGGCTTGTAGCAAGAGGGAATAAAAATATCCATGCCAAGAAGTATTGCATCGGTGATGAAAGAAGCAAAAGATGAAGGATCATTGGAAAGGCCTGAAGGCCAAGGGTAAACAGAGTAAAAAGTGCAAAGGGAGTCTTGGTCTGCCTTGATGTTGTGGAGGAATCTTTGCGGAGTAATTCGTGCCGTGAGGTTATGAGGCAGTGACCAGAGTTAAAAAGAGGAGAGCTAGCTGTAGGAGGAGAGTAAATGGTAGGGTTTGATATGAGAAGAAGATCAAGTGGATTTGCTTTGTCTATTGCACGATGAGAAATGCGTATGGCAAGAACTCAAATAGAAGGAAATGGAATTCAAGGATTTGGGGAAGAAAGGGAACGGTAAGGTGCCCCATTGATTGCAAGTTCTTGTCTTCAGTAATCATTTGTGGGATGGTTTCATTGATTGGGAATTGAAACTTGGACATTGTGCAACTGGGTCGAGCTGGTGGTTCTAACACCTCTCAGGAATCAGCTATGATGATGATGATGATGAAAACCTTTATTTCCTTAGAACTGTTGTTGCTACTTTTGCCTAGCATTCAAGGGCAGATTTTTGGACATAGCAGTGTCCAGGCCCTTTCTCTCGATGTGACCACACCTCGTGATTCCTACGCCAGTCGCCAATCTTTGTCAACTGTCGGGATCTGCTGTGATGCTTTTGATATCCTTTCTGCAATTATAGCAATTGCTGTATGCATACACAAATTTATTCATAGCAAATCCTTTAATATTCCTTCAAAAGAGATTTAATCAGTTCGAACTATGGAAGACTTGAAGGGAGATTAATTTCTTGGGAAAACCTGAAAGAATTATGTGTATATATCCCAAAAAAAAGAACAGAGACTGGAATTGTTTGTATAGAAGAATAACACAAGAATGAAACACGGTAAACTCATTAAATGGCTTTTTAGTATTCAGCTTTTGGCGTTAAACTGAAGAAGTCCACTAAATCACACGCAATCATGGAAATTTTTGATTTTCAACTTTAATCCATACCATAATTTTTCAACTGCCATCAATTCTCTAGCTCAACACGTGGCGCGCCTGAAAGCGGAATGAAGTTGCAACTTGATTTCAAATCGTTTTATTTGATCCGAACTGTTTGAAAGCGACCTGAGCAGTTCGCCTATCATCTATAATCAAGGATATGCAGCAAGGGCATTTCCTAAAGCTAGAAATAAAAATAAAGAAAAAGCGAAATAAAAAGCGCCTTTAAATAGGACAAAGTATAATTCAATTATGATGAAGACATGCTACTCTGGTTGTGCTCAAGACAGAAGCTAGACAATTTAGGAAATAGACGAAAGGTAATACGCATCGATGTTAGCGGTGGAGCTTTGGCGACTGGAGGCTTCTGTATTGTCCCTCCTATCGGTACGTAGTGATCTGGATTTGATGGAGAGGGGAACCAAGTTGAAAAGTAGTTAAAAATTATGTTTTTAAATGCAAGAAATCTTAAATTGAGATCTAACAATCAAAATGTAAATCCTGTCACTCCAGAAAATCAGAGTGAGCATAGCATAGCACTTCATGCGTTATGCATTAGGAGCTGTGTGCAAAACATTTTCGTGGGCACGGTTTCAGGGAATATGATTTGTCCATTGCAGCATTCAAAAGTTACTGAATCGAGCGATCAGAAAAAGCCAATTTTTTAATTATCATGCTTGACAGATACTGAAAAAAGACGGATATGATATTCTAGAAGTTGGTAAGAAAATACTTAGAACGTATTTGTCAAACTGTTATTCACGAGCTGAATGAACTGCAAAGAGTCCTTCATTGAAGCCACACTTGCATTTCGGCTTAGCGTGAACTAGAAGGAAGACAACCAGTTCTTTTGGGGGTAACTGGACTTGGGTTAAAAGGCGATGAGGCTTTTTTATCAGAACGTGTGTAAGGTCTGAGCTAACTACCCCCGGTCAACATGATTTCTGATACTCTAGCGCAACTTGCAAAATACCATTCCCGTAGTTAGTGAGGCGGGGGGGGGGGGTTACGAGTGATTTGGTCTCCTGAATGACTTTCTAACCCCCTTTCTAACATATAATTAGCTGCTCTCCTCATTCCAAGTGAAAGTTTAAGAGAGGGTGGACTCGAACCACTGAACATAGGATCAATGGGAAAATACCTACAACACTGAGATGTCAAGACACCTATCCTTGCTGCTCAGCCACAATTTACAGATATACATGACGTTGAATGCATGTAGTGACTCAGCTTTCTACTCTCATAAATCTCTATCTATGCCGCCATTACCACCTTGCTAAACAATATAATTCTATTCATCCAATCAATTGTTATTTCCTGTCATAATTCCCATTAGCTCATCATCTATTCATCTACTTGCGTCATTCACAATCACCCTTCCGCTCCTTTTCTTACTCGAGGAGTTTGGTAATATTATCTCTTTTGTGAGTCGCCTATATAAACATGTATTTCATTTCAATACGTTAGTCAGTTAGTCAGTCATTCAAGCACAACAGCGCTAATCGTCGTTTCTCTGACTCCGTGTTCTCTGCACGTTAAACAAGACAGCAAGGCAAGAATCGTCCATGTGGGTTGAATCGAACAGCAGCTTTTTAGGACCAGTTTCATACGCACACCTTGAAACTGGTGTTTCCTAAAGTGGTGACCGAGACGTGACCGTCGCTTCACTAAGCAGTCGCCTCAACTGGGTATCACACAACTTGGCAGCACCCAAACCGGCTATACTAAACTGGTGAATGCGACGTGAAACTCAACTCACATGGACACGGATTTCATTCTTCGTCTTCCACGCAACATCTCGCAAAGCAAGCAGGTTCCTGGTTACCCTACTCATAAAACCAGGGGCAACTTCATCGCAGGTTCCTGGTCATCCTACTCATAAAACCAGGGACAACTTCGCAGCAGGTTCCTGGTCATCCTACTCATAAAACCACGGACAACTTCGCAGCAGGTTCCTGGTCACCCTACTCATAAAACCACGGACAACTTCGCCGCAGGTTCCTGGTTAGCCTACTCATAAAACCACGGACAACTTCGCCGCAGGTTCCTGGTTAGCCTACTCATAAAACCAGGGGCAACTTCGATGCAGGTTCCAGGTTACCCTATGCTCAAAACCTTGGTTTTCATCGGACACTCGAACATCTACGTAATTTCGTAATATTTTATTCAATTCGCTTTCATACTCGATTATTCGTTAAGCTTCGGCACTTACTTCATTTTTATCGAATGTTTAACACCCGTAACATTCTAGGGGGGGAGCTATGTAGTGACTCAGCTTTCTACTCTCATAAATCTCTATCTATGCCGCCATTACCACCTTGCTAAACAATATAATTCTATTCATCCAATCAATTGTTATTTCCTGTCATAATTCCCATTAGCTCATCATCTATTCATCTACTTGCGTCATTCACAATCACCCTTCCGCTCCTTTTCTTACTCGAGGAGTTTGGTAATATTATCTCTTTTGTGAGTCGCCTATATAAACATGTATTTCATTTCAATACGTTAGTCAGTTAGTCAGTCATTCAAGCACAACAGCGCTAATCGTCGTTTCTCTGACTCCGTGTTCTCTGCACGTTAAACAAGACAGCAAGGCAAGAATCGTCCATGTGGGTTGAATCGAACAGCAGCTTTTTAGGACCAGTTTCATACGCACACCTTGAAACTGGTGTTTCCTAAATGCAAATTCAAATCTAAGATTTGAATTAATGCTTGTTAATAGGGACTTTTTTCCTCAGATCAGACACGTTATCTTCATTATGCAAGAAAAGAGCTTCAAATTCAAAAGATTAACGTATAGATTGAATATTGGAAATTTTGACGCAATTTTCTTCATTTTTCTGTTGACGGAGAATAATGATAATATCAAAGTGATCAACATTAGCATGGTCGAGAAGAACTCTGTGGTCTCATTGTGCCAACCACTCGAAAAATTGGCTTCATAAGGAAGCTGTTGAGATGAGTTTAGCTTGAATATTGAATGATAACAACAGGTGTTAGAATGAAAATTATGAATAGAAAACCGCGAAGGAGCAGGTGAAAATATCACGCCGCCTGCCGAAATTTTCCGTTTTGAATTGTTTCACAACTCGACAGTTAAAATTCACCGTCTGTAAGTAATTTTTCATTTTTGCTTTCTGCGAGGAGTTTGTATTCTTCAAGCATGAAATGTTTCAGCTTGTTCGCAACTTTGGCATTTGAGAATGGAATATTTGACTTTGCTAGGCCATTTTGAATATGCAATGGCATGAGAGGTTCTCGGACTCCTCGCAAGAACTCAAAGAAAATACAACTGCTCGCTTTTTAATACATGCATCACATATTTATTGCTTAGTTTTAAAAAACGGGAAGAGCAACTTTATCCAAGTATTTAAAGCGACAGGCTTCCTGCTTGTTGTTTTGAAAAATACCTGTTTGGAAATATATTTTCAATTGTAACATCATGAAATCAATCATACGGAATAGAAAGATTAAATTTAATTTTGTGATAAATGACTTCGCTTACAACTGGTGAGATCAAATATATTTGTAGGAAAATCAAAAGCACACACACACACACACACACTCACTCACTCGCGGATGAACACATACACACGCTCTCACGCAGACGCGCGCGCTCACACAATCGCAAAAACTCACACACACACACACACACACACACACACACACACACACACACACACACACACACACATACACACACACACACACACACACACACACACACACACACGCACGCACGCACGCACACACGCACACACACACACACACACACACACGCACGCACGCACGCACACACACGCCTTCACGTATAGACGCGCGTGCAAGCGGGAAAATCAAGCGGCGAAGGTTTAAAAAACTCACACAAATACGAAAAGAACACTAAAAACACGATTAATTCAAGCAACTTCAAGAATGAAAGGAGAAATGATATCCTGAAAAGAAATTTGTCTGTCAAAAAGATTGGGCAAAGGAATCGAACAAGCAATCCGACAATAATGAAGTTTATCAACCAATGAGTAAATATATTATCAACCAATAACAAATAAATAAATCTATTTATCAAAGCATTATCTGTAGAATCGAATAATGGATCGATCCATCAATTGATCAGTGATTCAGCTAACAATAGATAAATAAATGGAACACACTAATCGATGAATCACTAAACTTGTCACTCAATCAAACCGAGTCCATGATAAAGTAATCAATCAATCAATCAATCGATCGACTTTTCAATCAATCAATTGACCTTTAAGTCATTACGGAAACTCCATCTCACATACATATTTCACATGTAATTCTAATACTGCCTTTCTTACAGATAACAAGCTTGATCACCTGTTACCATGGAGACAATATTTCAACGAGATTTACCGTTCAACCACGACTTAAACGCAAATGATTTACGTGAAAACGAGGCTTACAGCAACACAGAGAGCCCAGGTGACTTGATCAGTTCAGCAACATCAGCAGACCATCATCATCGTAAATTCAGCTTACATCGAAATGAAATCCTTCCTCAGTTTAGGATTCCATTCATCAACACTGGATACCGTCGACCAAATTTGAAAGCAATTGAATGTTTTCACAGTGCATTCATTTTCAGTTGCAATGAGACTGTCAACTTCTGGTCACATTTCATTGCGTTCATTTTCTTCATTATCAAATTCAAAACACTGTTCGCGGCAGCAGATTATTCACCGCTCAACGATGCTTCGAAATGGCCCTTGCTCTCCGCAGCGTTTGGTGTTTGCACCTTCTGCTTCGCTAGTTCCAGCGCTCACATGTTCAACTCAATGTCCCCATCTGCACAGCACAGTTGTTTTTTCATGGACTACGCAGCCATTGGTGTCTATTCCGTCGCAGTCGGTCAAGCATTCTTTTTCTATGCCAGGCCGATCCAGCCAGAAATCGCAATTTTCAATTCTGAATTGCTTTTCACAGTCATATCATCTTTAACATCTATTACAACGACAGTCCTTTGCTGTGCATCAAGGCACCGTTGGCTTAGGTACAAATACATCATAAGAACATCGTCATTTGTGGCCCCATTTTTGGTTAATGCGTCACCATATTTGTACCGCATGCTCTACTGTTCTAAGGGCATTGATTCAATATCCCATGATTCCTTGCGATTGTTTGGAATCCATTGTTTCTTCTACATTGCATCGGCATTGATCAACATGCTACGAGTGCCTGAAAGAGTCTTCCCAGGGAAATTCGACTTATTTGGACATAGCCATCACTTCCTTCACATATTCACTGCAATTGGGGCCTCGTATCAGTTTGATTCTATTCACTTTGATATGAAGGCGAGGCAAAACGAGTTGAGGTCTAATGCAATGCAACCCAATGTCATGAATACTTTGCTCCCAGTAGTCCTCAGTTTCATATCTAACTTCGGCATGGCACTCATATTCGGAGCAAATGCACATAAAATTGACAAAGAAAAGAAAAACTCATGAAATATGAATAATAATCAAAATATTCAATGCTTACGAAAATAGTTAAGATTTGTCTTTAAATACAAGATTATCGCGTTTGCTTGTGCCTGTTTGCAATTCGTGTTGTATCCTTGATTTTCTCATTAAAAACTTTATAATTTATAGCAGTTAACAGTCTTTATTAACAAAATTCTATGCAGATATTGTGATCATACTATAATGTGCTTGTCTTGGTTAATTCTTTCGTTCTGTTTACAACGAAAAACTGGTTTGAAATGGCACAGACAATACCAGGTTGGGAAAGCATTTGGTCTGTGGTAGGCTTGGAATCATGTCCTTGCACCGTTGAGTTTTGAAGCATCCTATGCAGAAACAAGAAAAACAATGTTTAGAATGGTCAAATGGAAATGAAGGAACGGCCATTTATCTGGGGAATTGCAACATCAACATCATCATAGTGGGCCGTTTGCCAGGACCACATTGAATCATTCCCTCCATAAGACCTTATCGTCCATGGTCTTGTGAAGATCTTCAAGTTGTAGTAAACCACTGTCTTCCGTAAATGTCGTGACAGGCCTTCCTACTTTACATGAAATCTCACAAACAAAGAACTCAGGGCGCAGCAGTGGCTTAGGTGGACAAAAGTTACAAAGGAAAACGTCAGCTAACTTTTTCAAGTTTATTTTTGACATAATCAATTCATCACTCTAAAATGCTGTCAAGCCAATCCTCCAGTGAGTCAGGTTTTTCTTCGAGCTTCGCAAAATTGCCATCCATTCTTCGTAAATCTTTATCCTGAAAATTCAAATTACCGTTATTTCCTAAACAACGGATCAAGCTTAGATATCACACTATGATTTAATGCAAGGGAATAGCCATTATTTTTTTCAAAACATTATCGCCAAAATTATAATGATACTTATAATCACAATCGTTATCATCACAATCACCATCATAGCTATCACTATAATCATCCCCGTAAAATCGACCTCATTTATCTGAACTATAATCATCATCGTTATCAACACCATAATAATCATCATATATGTTATGCAATAATAATAATGATAATCATCATCACGATAGTCATCACCGTAATCAAAATCATCATCATCATCATCATCATCATCATCATCATCATCATCATCATTATCAACATTACACATGGGACGAAGCGAATCAGTTTGAATGAGAAAAGTTACATCATGGCAAACCTTTTTTCCATTATCATCTAAATCTCCAAGTAAGTTATCTTTTTTATCTTCCTTTGCACAATTCGAATCCGTCGTTGAAAATGGTGCTGAGAAGGAACATAAATTTACTGATTTTGCGTTGTAAAACCTCTGCGTAAATTCGTTGCCTCCCCTGCGGAGGGAAATTCCTTGACAATGCGCGGCAATTTGAACACAAGGTGAGAATTCACCACAAGAAGCTTCCTCACGAAGAGTATAATTTCGCTACAAAATCAGAATTTGGGTGGAACTAGTAAATGAATTTGCACTTCTGACTCAGTCTTAACATTCAATAGTCTCTGGGCAGTTTAACGCTGCAACGAAAGCCAATCAGTCAGTGCTGATAAGATAGGCCTGCTTTGAGAAACGACAGAGAAGAGGAAGTGTTTTCATAGAAGGGTCGAAAATGGCGACAGAGATGGAAGTAGAATTGAAAAAGATGAACGAAAATTTATTACTGATTAATAAATCGATTAACAGACTTGAAAGGAAGCTGGAAGCCATTGAAAATAACACGAGAGACGAAATCAAGAAAATGGTATGGTACAAGAGAAGGGTTGGGTCGGTAGATGTTTATGTCCGGGTGAGCATCGTAAGCGTTGGGGACATAAACACAGTGTTGCAACAATTTACCTGCGAATTCTACCTATCACTGAGGTGGGAAGAGCCAAACCTACGCGAAATAGATATAGATAAGAATGAAATAGACTGGAGTGATCAATGGGAGCCAGGAATATATTTCGTCGATTTGGTTCAAATTGACAAGTATGAAAGAAATGAAGCACTTTCCAAACCAAAAAAGGTAAGCTATCAAGCAAGCATTTTGAAAGGAAAAAAATAAAGAATTTTAGAGTAACATTTAAACAATTATGATGAACTGCAATTAAAAATGATACTCAATTAATTCAATGTTTGTTTCTTATGTAGGAAGGAGGTAACCCTGAAGTGACCTTTTATTACCACATAAGAGGAACATTCAAAGAAGTTCTTGATATTACACATTTCCCATTTGATTATCAACCGCTGACGTTAACCATGACAACAAGCTGGACTTGGGACTTTGTCAATTTGTGTAAAGACCATGAAAAAGATGACAATATCCGTACATGGAATTTTACTGGTAGAAATGAATGGAAGTTAGAGCCACATGTTTTAACAGAAAGTATTTTTACAAGTAAGGAACCAGCAGCATCAGACAACATATTCCCCATTTATCGCATTAAGATGCATGCATTGAGAAAGTATGGTTATTACATATATAATGTGGTATTTATATTGGATTTTATTTCCGCTTTGGCATTCACATCATACACTGTTGATGCCAGCAGTCCTGGTGAACGTATACAGATCTCCCTGACTTTGCTTTTGACATCAGTTGCATTGAAATATGTTGTCAATGCATTTGTACCACAGGTGCCATATCCCACTCTTCTTGATAAGTTTATGATATGCTGCATGGCATTTCAATTTCTTGTTGCTATGGAAAATGGTGCTGCAGCTTTAGTGCACATTTTTTTCCCTAAACAGTTGCAAATTTTTGAATGGACAAGCTTTGGTGCACTGGCCTTAATCTTCCTTTTCATTCACATCATTTTTGGATCATTTTGGTTGAAATATGTCACTAGCTCCAAAAGGTTACGACGCAAACATGAAATGGAATACAAAATAGAAAAGGAGAATACAAAGGAAATGCGCGAATACCTGAAAAGTGAAAAAAATCAGGCAGTTTCATTACCATTCCATTCAATTGATATTGAAACAGAGGATGCAGTTATCAAAGATATGCCATACATGAAATTTCAACGGCTGAAGAATAGGTTTCAACACAAGAAAAAGAAAGGGACAAGAGAGAAGATAATTACATCAAGTGCCCTGCAATATCGCATATGAAGATCAGTCTTACCTGGAAGAAAAGACTCCTCTAATTTAACTTTTTCCATTTGCAGTAAACTTTCTAATGCACCATCTTCAATATTTTCTAACTGTTTTTCTATCCTTACTTGGCTGTCATGTAAACAGACATAATTCTTGTTGCTAATCATATAGTCTCCACAGCCGCCCATCTTTTTGCTCTTTTCCTTTGGCTGTTCCTCTACATTTCCTTCACTGCCTTTGCTAACTTGATTTAACTTTTTAGCTAACAACGTCAGGTTTTCTTTATATTCTGTAACACCATTTAAATCCCATTTCAAGTCTCTGCTTACATCATCATTCCTCATGATTGAAATATTTTCTGCCAGTTCATTACCATTTTTGAGCCGTTCAATTAACTCTCCATGCCATTTGCTATAGTCCTCATCCAGGATATTCACCTAAAAAGAAACACAATAGCCAAATAAAAGGAGTTGAAATGTGTCCATAATTTGTCACAATTACATTGATGGTAATTTTTTCGTCAAAAGATCATGATTGTCTATCAATAACAGATAGGTTACAAAAGGCAACATGAAATAAAACTGCTATCTCATTGTTTACAAAAAATTATGTTGACATAAATGCAAAAGAGAAAGGTTACCATGGTCTGTAGGTTCAGTTTTAAAAAAATTGGAACACTTTTTAGGTATGATGAAGTATTTTCCAGATTGAATGCCAGAAGCGCCATCTTTTTATCTTCACGACTCTAATTTCAAAAGTAAAATATTTCATTGAATTAAAATTTCCTTATACAATTTACTCTATTTATGTATAGACTTGGTAAAATGTTTGATAAAATGTTACCTAGACTTTTTCATTTGGATGAATCCACTACAACTTTTTGATGATTAATTAGTGTTCAATGCCATTTAACAATATTTCATGTAATATTTTGAATGATTGTATCTTTATTTCTTTTGCAGAATTAAGAGGCATTCTTTTTCTCTTGTATTGGACATGTTCTTTTAGCATGTTCTGTTTCTTCATAACTTAAAGATAGTCTCTTTCACAACTTTTGATTCAACTTATCTCCTCCCTGTTTAGTGATTAAAACCATATTACAAAAAGTGAATTAATTTGAAGTGAATTGCATGAACCTGGTGCCCCAGAGATTCCATGGTCTTTTCCTCATTGAATCTAAATGTTGAAACGTCTTTTCCTGAAAGAATCATAAAAATAAAAGTTAGTTGATTGTAAGATAACCCAAAAATGTCAATTGCAAAGAATAAGCAAAAGTGAAGCATATAAAGCAATGAGAAGTCACAATTTTAGAGACCTGTGAATGCTATGCTTAAACAACATATATTTTCATAATGAATGAATAAATGTCGATTACAGCATTATCCTCACAAATCACAAGAGCTTGCTTCTTTATTCATTTGATAGTGCCTTAACCAGAACATAGTGTCTTTTTTTAGTAAGCTTTGCTGTAGAAAGGCCCTAGTGGACCAAATCAAAGCCCTGGCAAAGGAAGAAAAAAAGGCTAGTGAGGAGAGTGAAGTTTGATCAAGTTGTTTGATTTATAATTTGAAAGAAGACAGGTTGTAAGATTCAGAAAACGAAGAACAAGATGAGACATTGTAAATTGCAAGTTTTTGGGATGAATGATGATTTGTTGGATAGAGTTCGTGAAGTAGGCAGTGAAACTTGGAACAAGTTTGAATGAGTTGAGCTTCTGGTGGTCCTCACATGCCTCAGAGGAACAGGAAAAAATACCCTTGATCTTCTGACAGCAATGCCTGTGAAAGCATCTGTAAAAGATGGAAAGATCTCCAACTAAACAACGATGGGAAAGACGTTTGAGAGATTTAGTGAGGTTATGATTGTTTATGAGACAGATAGATTTGGACTGGACTTTATCAAGAAGATAGAGTGGATTTTGGATTGTCACCACAGACATGGGAGCAGTAATCTAAAGAAGGACGGATTTGGGACTTGTAGATAGTTAGAAGGTGAGAATATCAAGAAGATAGAGTGGATTTTGGATTGTCACCACAGACATGGGAGCAGTAATCTAAAGAAGGATGGATTTGGGACTTGTATATAGTTAGAAGGTGAGAATATCAAGAAGATAGAGTGGATTTTGGATTGTCACCACAGACATGGGAGCAGTAATCTAAAGAAGGACGGATTTGGGACTTGTATATAGTTAGAAGGTGAGAAGATAAAAAAACAGGCAGGCTCAGGCAAGGCAACAGAGCTTTTGAGATGCATGTTTAGGAAGGGAATGGATATGTGATTTCCATGGACAAAAAAGACAGAAAAAGTTATGTGAATCAAATTTGTTGTTTTTTTGGGATATGGAAGATGTGGGGTAGTTTCCTGGATGAAGCAAATATACCAACACTGGGAAAGCTGGAATAGTTTGTTGAGAAAAGGGGCAAGTTCAAAAGTGCAGGTTTTGAGAACTATAACTGGAGTACCATGTGGGCTTTTGGATTTAGAGGTGTCGAGCTGGAGATTGGCTTGGCAGAAAAATAAAACGGTCATCATTCAAGAGCTGTATGAAGATAATAAGAATGAAGAGAAGACAGATAAAGGGCAAAATGTCTAAGAATTTAGTTTTTTTTATTCACAAAAATCATTCTGAATTAGCGAAATTAAATAAATATTTGTTTTCCTAAAATATTTATTTAGGCGCATTATTAAGGCTGAGCTTCTTATAAAACAATCATCACAAGGTCCAAATAATAACATACAGAATTTCCAATAGGGCTGATCTGTACTAGTGCCAGAGCTTTTGCTGTGAATTTTTTGCTGTGTAGAATTCAAAGGCTTATGACTTCCCTAGGTAAAGCAATTCAGCAAGTCCATTGTCAATAGTTCCAACAAAATTGTAAATTACTGTTACCGTCATAGCCACAATTATGTTGATCATTAAATTCTTGAAATTAATTGATACCTGATTGGGCAAGAAGTGTTTCAAAATTTACACCAGTAAAACTGTGACTTTGACTTTGCTCACCATCTGCAGAGTATGAAGAAGTTTAGAGGGTGAAACTTTGATTCAACAAGCAAGTAAAGTTTAAAGCGAAGATACAAAATGTGTGACAAAATATATTTGTGTACAAAATACCTTCATCATATTTTGCCCAGTTATCCTCCAAAATTCTACGTTGAAATTTTTTTGTATTTTCTTCACGCTACAATTGAAAAGAGCTTGATAATTCAGTTAATTTTGATTCAAAGTGAAACGCAAAATCAAACTGGTATAATTTCCATCTTGCATAGCCATAAATTGGAAGGGCAGCCATTCAGCAAAGATACTGGTTTTCAAGGGAACCTTCCCAAGAATGGCTAGCTATGAAATAATGAAATAAATGTTAATATCAATACTGCAGGTCCACATCTGTAGTACTGCTGCCAAAAACAGCCTGCTTTAACAAAAATATATGATATGATATGATATGATATGATATGATATGATATGATATGATATGATATGATATGATATATATAAAACTCAAACAGCAGACCAGCTGAAAATCAAACTTTCAACTGATTCCAATATTTCATGACCCTCTCTTAATTTCATTCCAATTTTTTGAAAAACCTAACGCGTTTACCTTCACTTCATGATAATTTTTCAACCTCGCTTCGTTTTTCTTTTTCTGTTCCTTTTCCAAATCCTTTCGCTTTTCAAAATTCTTGTTTCTCGGCATTTTGTTGTGAGCCATGTTGGTGTTGCTCTGGCTGCTATAGGGCACTCCGGCAGACTCAAATCTCGGGCGACAGGGAAATCGTAAAATTCTGCTTTTAACGTGCCGCAATCAACAAACAAAGGTAGCAGTCAAACCTAGAACGCTCTTTTCCTCTTATTCAACTAATTTTCGCATCTTTTCAGCGCGTAGAAACCACTTAATTGCAAGTCGTTTACCGATAGACTAGGCCTAATCAAAAAAAGTTCCCGCCATTATCAATTTCACCCACGTTCCGCAGTTTACTGCAGCCACTTGTCACAGATGCAGTTGTTGTCGTGTTGATTGTCAATAGCAGATGACGTTTTTCAAGCCTTCCCTCGTTAAATATCGCTGGATTCAGGGGCATCATCTCAAATTTTTGCCAAATAAGCGTTGGAAAAATCTGCAGAAGGATACATGGTAGTTACAATGGCCACTTTCTTCTGAATAACATTGGAGTAATTCTCGTGAGGAGAACAGGGCCCATATTGCCATTGTTTCTCCACCAGCGAACATTACATGTACCCCCGACGTTGGCATGTGGCGAGCTTCGGCAACTCGTGAAGATATTGTTAGTCATCTCTCTATTTTCTGTTGTGCTCACTGTTGGCTCGTGGAAAATGCAAAACCCGACATGGAATCAAAACTAGAAGGACTGAACCTTCACTTCATGTAAATGAATTGGCATTTACTTCAATGAAATGCAAGGGGGCAGCAAGGGGTTATTCCGTTTGGCAGGGCAGAGACTTCTCTCTTGTCAAACGGCTCACTTTACGGGGGTAGAATTCTGTGAATTTATGACCACTTTTTCATAGATGCAGCCAGATTACAGTCTAACGGTGAAAATACACGTATGCACACGGAAATCTTCTTACTCATATCTGATCACCGTCAACATATATTTTTCTTTGGATCAATATGCGCATTCTATTAATGTCTTTATTGTATCCAATCAATTTTTTAAGAAGACTTAATGTTGATATACTAACTTAAGATGCAAATACCAATCCCTCTAATAATACGCAATTTCTATATGGCTGGGCTTTTTACAAGTATTTCTTGTGGGGAAAAAACGAATTTATGATTAACGAAAAAACTGGAGAAAAAGGTAACTTATTTTAATAAGAAAAACTAAGGGATAAAGGAAAACTGTTTGTAGGATAGCAGGTCTGGTTTAGTCCAGGGTTTGTTGCGCATGCAGAATATATAATAAGTCGTGCAAGTGACTTAAGTCGTTGATTTAGTAATTTTGTAGTTAGTATGTGCTTGTCAATGGTTAGATCACTGCACATCTGAATGAACGAATTGCAAGACTGTCCAAAGATTCTTAGGGAACCTATGTACAAGCTAACAAATTTAACGTATTTTTATGTTAGGTCATTCAGGAGGTAGCAATATTGTGTAAACTTCCTACTAGGGTTATTCTTAAGGTGGTCTCAAAGCCAATGCTTAATTCTAAAACATAGGGACTATTAGAGAGAATTGAGGTGAGCTTGTTAGGACACAGGTCATCACCAGTGACGAGAGAAGGAGAAAGACATCGTGGGAGATCTGTTACGTTTTGAGGTTCGAGGACGAGGATCAGAAAACGACAAGCATACTATTCGACTGAAAGATGTGAAAATAACCAAAAATCAGCAGAACTTACCTTTATATACATTGGTTGTCTTTATTAACGACCTACATAATTGTTCCTTTTGATTACATTGAGATTAAAAAAGTACAAGACAGAATACAATAAGAATACAATAAAGAGTTAATGTGATAAATGCTAATGAGTTGTTTACAATTAAGGATAAGGTGCAGGACAGAATTCAAAATTAGAGTTATTTACAATCAAGGACAAAATGCAGTGCAGAGTGCAATATTAGTTTGAGTCCTGCCATGAGATGCACACGAAACACAAGCAACAGATCGACATAGAAAGTGATAATAATGATAAAAATAGTACCATATTTAGACAGGTTAAAGTTTCTGAGCAAATGCTGTTACCAGTCAAGGACCTATTTAAATTATACTAAATTATGCATGTGTTGCTAAGAGAAAAAAGGCAGAAAGATTAATGAAATAAATAAGAAAGATTGAATGTAATTTGGTTAAAGTCAAAAGCTTTATCAAACTGACACGGGCTCGTCCCGGGTTAGTTTTAACCCATGTTAGGTTTTCCAATGTGGACGCAACCATCTTGGGTCTGTCTCTGGTTAAACTAACCCATCTTCAGATGGTTTCGACTCTGGGCAAACTCAGGTTAGTTGAGTGAAAACCAAATGTGGACATAAACATTGGGCGAAGCCAGGTCAGTTTTTCTAGTGTGGACAAGGGTAAAGTTAAAAGGCAAAGTCAAAATTTCTGCAAATGGTCTTAATTTTTACGTCGACGTTTCCAATTCCATTTCCTCTATCAACTTATCCAACTTCATTGCTTCTTGAAAGAAAAGTGTCTACCTTGTGATTTCCTACCTGCTCTTATGCGGAAGGAGGGACTATGCACTGTATCACTAAGAATGCTCCTTCTAAATGTTGAGGATAAAGTTTTTTGTCTTGTTTTTTTAAACTTGTTAACGTGGGTTTGGTATACTGGCAGCTATACGTAGGCTGAAGAGTCGTTAATGTTTGAGAATTTCTTGGTTCGCATGGTCCCATACGCGGAGAAATGGTTTATAAGCTCTGAAAATGGTAATGATTGATGTAACATTCCTAAGAAGCCCTCTCCCGGTTCAACTTTTTTGCAAAAATGGATACCCAAATTCTCGGGATTCCTCATCATCAAAATCAAAGCTCACTTATTCCATGAACTTTTAAGATAAGTAATGTCTAAAACTGATCAAATTCTGACCCAAATAATTGAAATTGAATAATGGATGCAAGCAGAAACCAGTCAGTTAGAAGATTTAATACAAATTTAGATGTTTCCAAGCTATTTGAAGAGGAACTTAACTAGTCTATATTTGACTTGGGTGAACATTTCAATCACATATTGACTTAAGCAAGTTGAGTTAACGTAAAGGGCTTTTCACTCACACCACATGAGATATAGAGACAAATATGTGGGATTTTTCACTCACATTTTACTAGATTTAACAAAGTTCTGCTAGCACATCTTAATACATGCTGAAAAAGATCTAGCCTCATTGTAGTTGAACTTATAGAGCGTTAATACAAATCGATTGACTGGTGGAGAAGCTTGCGATGAATTCGATAGCTTCTATCCTTATGCCAAGGGATGGACACTAACTTGACTTCTTTTCCCTATATTGATTATCAGCTCCAAACATTTGCAACCAAGTTTTGGCAAAGAGATGCGATGACTTAAATGTCATGTAGGGTAGTGTAATTTTGCTTAGTAACTTCGTCTTTAGATGCATCCGGTAATTCTATATAGCATTGGTTGATTGAAATAAAAAAATAAACCATCTGTTCCTCCTAACCCAGCAGGTTGGCCATAAATATTTTGAGGACTCTGGCAGTAATATTGGCAGAAGCCATAGAATTGGGAGGAAGTCTTCCTATGTTTATGGCAGAAGCCCAGCTTCAAGGCATGTGGCCCTGGAATGTCAACCGGGACCTTGCAGCCACAGGTATCATTCTCTCTCTGAGATGCAATCACTGATGCATACAGTAATTTGCCGCAGAAAAATACCTGACTCTCACAATCCTAAGTTAACTTCAGACACTTTGACGTTTTGCCCCCATGCCCCCTCATAACCCCCATTGCATTGCTTTCTAGCTCGATACAGCGCAGTAGGATCAATCATCCTGAGAAAGCTCTATTCTAGTGTTTGGTTCATATTTTTTATTTTTTTTTTATTCTATTGCGTTATGTTGAGGAAAGGCTATGGTGGCCTATACAAAGCCTCAACATAGAAAGAAAAAAGAAAGCGAGCAGCTAAGAGGATAGAGAGATAAGATCAAGTTTATTGATCTTAGATTTGAAAGATGGCAAGTTGTAGGACTCAGGAAAGCAAGAAGAAGGCAATACGTTCCATAAATTGTATGTTCTTGTGATGAATGATGATTTGTGAGATAGAGTTCGTGAAGTAGGCAGTGAAACTTGGACAGGGTTTGAATGAGTTGAGCTTCTGGTGGTCCTGACACGCCTCAGAGGAACTGGAATAATATCCCTGATCTCCTAAGAACAATGTCCGTAAAAGTATCTTTAAACGATGGAAAGATCCGCGACTAAATGACAATGGGAAAGAGGTTGGAGAGATACGGAGAGGTTAGGATTATTGATGAGACGAATGGCTTTGGACTGGACTTTGTCGAGAAGACAGAGAGTAGATTTTGGAGCACCACCCCAGACGTGGGAACAGTACTCTAAAAAGAAGGACGTATATGGGACTTGTATATAGATAGAAGGTGAGAAGATAAAAAAACAGGCAGGCTCAGGCAAGGCAACAGAGCTTTTGAGATGCATGTTTAGGAAGGGCATGGATGCGAGTTTTCCAAGTGAGATTAGATGAAAGAGAAATTCCAAGTTGTGCAAAAGTAGCTGAAGTGTCCAGTTCATCACCTTTCATGAGGGCAGGTGGAAAGTTTTGATTATGTTTACGTGAAATGACAGCTTGTTTCGTCCTACTCTGATTGAACAAAACTAGGTTTTCTTTACCCCATTTCTCAATAACTGTCAGATCATTGGAGAGAAACGAGGCTGAAATGTTTCTGTGGAGTTGGATATCGGTAGAAGCATGGTCATTTGGATTGAATGAAAATGAGGAACTTAGGAAGGTATCATCAGAAAAGGAGTGAATGCTAGAAGACGTGGAGGTGAGCAGGTCATTGATGAAGAGGATGAAGAGTACAGGGGAGAGGGCGGAGCCCTGGGGTACACCAGCGTGGATTAGGCTTGTCGCCTTTTTTTGGGATAGGAAAGACGTGGGCTTGTTTCCACAAGGTGGAAAATATGCCAAGAGTGTAGGAAAGCTGGAATAGTTTGTTAAGAATAGGTGCAAGTTCAGGAGCACAGGTTTTGAGAACTATTGCTGGAATACCACCAGGGCCTTTGGATTAGAAGGTGTCAAGCTGGAGAAGGGTTTGGCGGACTTTTCGTGTGGAGAACTTAATGGGTGACATAGTGAATTTTGAAGGGGGGAAGTGATGAGGTTGGACCCCTTGGTCGTCCAGGTTGGAGTTGGAGGCAAAGACTGACGCAAAAAGATTAGCCTTGGATGAAGGAGTGGTAGAAGAGGAGTCAGAGTTGTCTTTTAGTGGACGGAAAGATGATTGGCAAAAGTTTTGGGAGACAACTTTGGCCATAGACCAAAAGGAGCGAGAGTCAGCTTGGCAGATTTTGTTGTTGATGCATTGGACAAACGATGACTTGGCATTTTTTATGGTGTTGGAACAGATGCTGCGTGATTGGATGAAAAAAGTTATCGAATGTTGGGTTTGAAGCCACCTCCATTCCTTGATGTAGTGGTTTTTGTTATTCACAACTTTGGCACACTGTGAATTGAACCACTTAGGGGAATTTTTTTTACCCAGGCTTGTAAGAAGAAGGAATAAAAAGATCCATGCCAAGATGTATTGCTTTGGTAATGAAAGAGGCAAAAGCGGAAGGATCATTTGAAAAGCCTGAAGACCAAGGGTAAGAAGAGTAAAAGGTGCGAAGGGAGTCCCAGTCAGCCTTGCTGTAGTGGAAGACTCTTTGCGGGTCTATCCAGGTGAGGGAGGAAGTCATGCCGTAAGGTTATGAGACAATGATCAGAGTGGCCAAGAGGAGAGCTAACGATGGGAGGAGAGTAAATGCTAGGATTAGATGTGAGGAAAAGATCGAGAGAATTTGCTTTGTCTCCTGCACGATCAGGAGGAACGCGTGTCGGCTCTGATATTACCTGTGTCAAGTCATTGAAAATGGCAAAGGCCTCAGCTTCCCGACCAGCAGGGTTGGTGACATTAGAGGAATAGGAGAGCCAGTCGGAGTTGTGGACGTTGGAATCACCAAGAACAATGATTTCAGAGCGTGGAGATTGTAAAGTGATGGTTTCGATCGATTTAGAAAGGTGGTCGAAGAGAAATTCATGGCTTTTTGAGTTAGGAGAGTGGTATAGAGTGCATATGTATTTTGTGGTATGAGGAAGGAAACATTCAACCAGAAGAGTTGAAAGCCAGGATTAGAAAGATGGAATTGGTTGAGGTGTAAGGTCTGCATATCGGAGCGAATAAATGCACAAACCCCACTATTAGGGAGGAAAGAGGAAAATAACTCATAACCTGGGCATTTGAGGAGAGAATGGTGCTGTCATTGGGATTGAGGGGTTTGATTTTGGTTTCGGTGAGGAAGAAAGCGTATGGGTTTATGGATTGTGCGATCTACCGTGGGCTGTTGCGAGTGGATGTTTCCCTCTGTTGCACCCAGTAAATGATAATTGTAATTTATAATATATAATTTCCTAGATAACTCAATAGATAATTTTCTATATCTTTTGGTTGTGTCCCCAATCAGCCTGTAAGCTAGATATTTTGACACATAAATAAAGATTTTGATTGATTGATTGATTGATTGATTGGAGATGATGGTGTACTAGATCGATGTTGAAAGATAGTCCACGGATGTTGCAGAATGAGATGCAAAAGAGATTAGGTGGCACGTTAGTTGCTGCAGTGGAAATATTGTTAGTATTGTCTTGATTCATGGTAGAAGTTGATATTATGGTATGGTTGGGACAGTCAAAATGACAACGACAGCGGTAATCTGGAAGCCCTTGAGAGTTCCCTTAGCTATTCTGTGGCCTCAGAAGGTCCCCCCGGAGTTGCGAGCTAAGAGCGATTCCAGTTGCGAACTGGCATAACAGGCAGCCCGGGATTTTACACCAGCTGATGAGGCAGCCTCCCAAAGCGCTACCAATGGGTTTGGGCCTCTGTACTATCTGGCGGCAGGGCCTGCAGTGCACCCTTTCCAACGGTATCCTCAGTTATAGCCAGGGAACAGACGGGCAAATCAGTCTCCCGCAGTCCATGTTCACAATGACAAACCAACCACAAGCGCCGGCATCTCTACCCTAGAGCTGAAAGTGACATAGTCACTAAAGGCACTAAAAGGTAGAGTGGTGGTACTGCCCCGGACGATGAGTAAAACTCATCAACTACCTAATAAGCATCCCTTCCGCACGCATGCGTTTAGAATATATATTGGATGCCTTCAAAAAGCGACCCTGTGACAAAGCTAAAGGCCAAACGGCATTCTTTATGTGGTAGGTCTGCTTGTAAAGATTGCACTCTTGCCGTCTTAGTCTTTTAAGGGAGAATTATTCTGTAACTGCTATTAAGCATCACCCGAGCTAAATAGAATGTTTGTTGCTAACCCAGGTCCACTCGAACAAATAACGGTGAAATTAGGCCCATCGCTACCTGTTTGATCCAACTGTTTTCAATTATTTTCAACTATTTTAGCTGAATTTTTACAGTGCATAGTTCACATTGATGCACACTGCCCTGTTCTCGCATGCTTCTGTTTATTTGCTGTCAGATTAAGAAATTCGATGAAATCGAGTTTCAGCCTACCTTTGAACGAAGCCCTAAAACATTGGATTGTTTTCCGCATTTATATTTCTGTCAACATCGTTACTTCATCCACCTAGATTGATATCGAATCATTTCATGCTCTCAATTCTTTTCCCTACACAAGTAGCCGTATGGTCTCTGGAAAGAACAGTCATTTCATTTTACAGCACTTAGTCTCGTTTGCTTAGATTCAGGCTTGCTATTATGAACCACGTAGTATTTTTTATCGACGTTTTGTTGCTCCAAGGAATGAAATCAGATTCATTATTTGTGTCGAAAATACCATTTTTATCTCTTTATATAGAGGAGCATAATTCATGGAAATAAAATGACAGTTGTTTTGTGCTAGATATTGGACCTTTACTGATAATAGTAATTATGTACTGAATACTGAAGAAAAACTTCCTTCCACAGTCAATTTCAAGCGTAGCAGAAACCAGAGACAGCGCCCTGAGTTTCTTTAGGAAAGTTGATTTTATGAGGTAGCTTCCTGTCTGCCAATGGTGACAATGGCTTTTTTATTGTGACACATGGAGGAATTGAACTGACAACCCCTGTGTATTATTTCTATTTCTGAATACTATCTTGTAGAAATATGACCGTTCATAAATTATCATTCATCCCAAGAACATGCAATTTATGGAAAGTCTTGCCTTCTTCCTTCATGAATCCTCCAACTTGCTATCTTTCAAATCTAAGATCAATAAACTTGATCTGATCTCCCTCCCCTCTTAGCATTTCGCTTTCTTCTTTCTTCCTTTGTTGGGGCTTTGTATACGCCACCATGGCCTATCCTCCACATAGCTCACTAAAGAAATTGTTTATCATGCTAATGGCTACAAAGAAAAAATGCCATGAAGGAAATTGCACATATCCATTTGTTTAATACACTTGTATTCTACAATAATTCCACGTCTTTCCTTTCAGAGGTTTCTGAGATGATTGATACAAAGCACTAAATGGAACCTTGGATTTTTTTGATACTTGTTTGTTCGATTGTCAAAGCTGCATCCCCAGAAAAGGTTATTTCGAGTTTCAGTGGCAAAATTGGACCAGGGAATTATTCATACTTCACATTACATCAAAAGGGAAAAATCAGCCTTATACTGGAAACACTTGTTGGAGATGCAGATATATACTTATCAAAGAATATTGAAAGACCAACCTATGCAGAGTATGATTTACAGTCAACAACTTGCGGACTTGACATAATCACAGTACCAAAGTCCTATCCACGACCATTGCATATTGCACTGTATGGCTATTCACAGGCCATAGTTAGCCACTATAAACTATCAGCTATTGAAAATTTTGAGGGCACATATGAGGAAAGTACTCAGACTCAAAGTAGCCAAGCTGGGGTGAGCAGTAATGGAGAAGAGGAGGAGAAGGAATCATTCAAATCGCTTTTATGGACAATAATCGTTGGCATTCTTAAAATAGTATTGGAAGTAGTTTTCTAATCGTCACAACAGAAGAAGTGATATGCAGCAGTATCAACAAGAACATTTTTTATAGCTTGATAATATTCAAATCTGATGCAAAGACTGGCATTCTCATTTTGTAGCAAAGCCTTGGATGAAATTCAAATCTTCTGTTCATTTGATGTGTCTTACGATGGAAAATTAAAGAAAAATAATATTGTTTAATAGTTTCAAAAAAACAAAAACTACAAAGCTGTACGGTAAGAGGTAGGCCCCAAAATGAGGATGATGCATGCAGGAATAATGGAAGAAGACACGGAAAGGTTCAATTTGGGTAGATTTGGAAATAACTGATTTTGAGAATTGGGTATCAGCTGGAATAAGCAGAAAAGGCTGCTAAAGATAGTGATTACTGGTGAAAAACTTATTGCCCAAGACTTTCTAGGCGCCAAAGGGTATTGCTTTGCATACTCTATTTCAAGCGTAGCACAAACCAGAGACACGGCTCGGACTTTTTTCTAGGAAAGTGAAGTTTATTGCGGCGGTTTCCCATTGCCTTCCTTGCCAATGGTGTTTTCATTGTGATAAGTGTAGGGTTTGAACTCACCGCTCCTACTAAGACTAAGAAATAACCTAAACTGGAGTAAGCAATATGATAACATTAAGGAAACTTTGTTAAAATACTGGCACCCAATCAGCAACTTCATCAGAGACAAAGCCGTCAATCAAGTATCAGTATATCAATGAAACAGCATGCTATCTCACTGTGTCAATGTATCGTCTGGCCTTGTGTGAATCTTTGCAAAAATTTCGGCAAACTTGTTATCTGGGAAAAGTGCCTCTAGCAATGATTCCATCTCAATATAAAAGAGCCGCTTATTCAAATTTAGATGCTGAAACATGTCAAACATTCGACCAACTCCTTCCTTGGTAACCTCATTGCCAAGAAATCTTTTAAGTTCATCCGGAATGCTACCAAACATTTTGGCCTTTGTTACCATCCGCATTCTCCTCTGAACATCATATGCCCTCAGTTGATACGGCTCGGCCAAAACTCCATTTGGCCAAAAGGAATCCCGGAACATTTTTACGTACTCCACAATCTGTTCAGAGCTAGTCATATAGTCTACACTTTCAACAATTTTCCTGTTGATCCTGTCGCCAAATGTAGTCTTGATAATTTGCTTTAAAATGACCACAATTCTCCTTCTAATCCATTGGTTTCGGTTTTTCAAGTCAAAAATCTCATCCATAAGCAGCAGTAAAATTCTTAATGGTATATTGTCCTCATCCTCTGCATCAAGTGACTCCGATAATTTACCAAGGAATGCATTTTCCTCATTATTTCTAGACAGTTTAGACTTCAGACTTTCAGTTGTTTCTACAGCTACCCTATTCGCAATCTCTGGATTAGAGCCAAAAGTCTTAGAGGCACTTTTGACGGATGATTTTATTGGTTGCACTATGTTGCCCATTTTCCTGGAAATTGAGCTGCGACCTTTGTAATATTCACCTGGCTCAAGAAATCCTTTTACTAGCTCATATAGGCCAGGGTTAGCATCCAGGACATCAACTGAAAGCAAAAATAGCAAATAGTCTTCTAAAGACTTTCTACGTTTTTCAATAAAGCTTCTGTCCATGTTTCCAAATGTCTTCTTGCCAGGCAAACTGATTGACTGTAGCGATGAATATTTTTCTCGCAATTTCATATGCAAATCATGAAAGTCACTGTATCTCCTGCACACAATCCAGTTATTTGACCCTTCAGAATCTGTTTTGCACACTTGTATTGAATACACACCATATGATTTCCCTTTGTCTTTGCAAATACCTGCTTGGGTAATAGAAGCAGACAGTCTAACATCATTCTGTGATGTCCATAGCTCATCCTCTGATAATTCACTAATGGATACTGTATCCAAAGGTCTTTCTTTCACAAACTCGGATTCATTGCTAATAATACTCATTGTATCCTCATCCAAATTTTCCCTCTCATCAACAAACTTTTCCTTGATAAGATCCATATCTAGAAGGCATTTTATGTAGGCTGTACTATTGAGGAAAGCGCCATAGTACTTTGGACTATCTACTAATTTCAGGACTTGCATCTGAGCAGAATCAAAGTAGGCACCACTTGGCTCTAAGCTCTTAATATCCCTAACAATTTTCCTTACTTGCTGGTCCTCCAGAATGATCCTTGGCAATGCTTTTGGTGACAAATATTCTTCGTAAATGTTAGCAGCTGCTCCTCGTAGCTGTTCAAAGTCAACATTGACTGTGTTGAGACTGGCTCCTTGGGCTTTAGCAGTTGCCTCAGCAAAAATTGATAACTGCTGAACAGCAGTGGCTCTAAATCCCTCCACTGTCAGAAAAAAAAATACATAATGCTCTGCATTCCGTGCACCCATAAATTCAATGAAATAAGACAGTGCAGTGTTGTCTTCTAAGACTGTTTTTATAGGCAATTTTGGTATCTTCTTTGTCCCAATCAAATTTAACAGATCTGGTTCTGCCTCAGATTCAGGCTCAGCAAATGGTGCTGGTCCAAGCTCCCCAGATTTGACCCGTCTTATTTGAGAGACACAGAGCTTTCGTATATACATCAGACTTCCAAGCCGCTTTTTGATGTTCACTTCTGAATCATTGGAGCCGAATGTTTCTGAATCCAGGGAACGTAGTTTTGATATTTCGCTGTCAACTTTTTTCTTTGTTTCCTCAAGATCTTCTAGATCATCACACATCTTGATTGTTGTCATGAAGTGTTCTACCGTCCAAGCTGTCTCTTTTGCACAAAACCATGAAACTGTTTGATTTATGTAATCTGGGTCGCAAATGAGCTCTGCAGTTGGAAGGAGCACAGCAACAGCAATGACCTCCCGTAAGAAATACCTGACAGTCTTGTTTTCAAAGTCCTCTTCTGGAAGCAGCAGGTAAAGCAACAGCTCAGAAATGTCTTGCAAATAACCTCTTTCCTTATCATCATCCATGCATACATTTTTCATTGACTTTCCCTTTTCAATTTCTCTTTCCACTTGAAAAAACATATCTTCCAACTCAACATTTGCTTGCACAGGGCTATTATCTGGGGAAACTCTTCCCCCCTCTTCGTCAATTTTCTTTGCAATTCTATCCTTCATGATGCGGAATATCTTCAAATGGTTTGCAAAGTCATCCACCAACTTTGTAGTTAGATAATTCACCCATTGCATATCTTTTGATCGGCTTGCAAATTTTATCAGTGCCCTTTGCAAAACTTGCCTGATATGAAACAAGAATCCTTCGTGATCGCTGATCGAATCGTACCAATACTCAATGTAGTCTCGTATGAATAACTCTAGAACTTCTTGCAATGCAGCATCCATCGAGCTGGAGCCAGTCAGTCTTTTATCGTACTTGAAATTCTGCTGCGATTGTTCCAGGCATTCAAAAGCTCTGCCGATGCCCTTATTGGGACCTTCTCTCGCAAGTAGCAATGTCTCATCCCGTCTTGTCTCAAGCTGAGACTTGCGGAATGAATGATTTCCTATCACTAGCAGAAACCCAAGTGACAGAGTCAGAAAGTAGACGACGATTGATAAAATTCCTGTAACGCCGAAAGTTATAAATGAAAGTGATATAGCGATCAGTACCCATGTCCCATAACTCATCTTATTCTCATCCAGTCGCTACGACCGTACAAGGGCTTGACAGTTAGGCCTAACCCAAACCAATAAAGTCATCTGTGAAGGAACTTGAGGCTGTCAAGAGACTTGATTAGATTGCAAACGAGGCAAGAGCCTTATGGCGGCAGTTTTCCAATTGTTGTTGTGAAGGTATACCTAAATGCCAATGGTGCGTTAACTTTTAACAAGCGAACCAAGTACCCAGGAGCTTTTTGAAAACATCAAGGAAAAGTCTCTTCTCTTCATTGCTCGAAAGTTTCTTGTCAAAGATTTGTGGTAGGTATTTCTGGGAATAAAAACCTTACATCCTCTCCAATTGCAATGAAAATTTGTCTTTGGTAATGGAAGAAAAAGACACTTTGGAAAGATTTAGGAGACTTCACATAACAACAAGAAGTTATGAAGAATTCGAGACCAATGCAAACAGCTTATTGGATCAACTGACGTCATACGGTCGCCAACTGAAATCAAATGAAAGGCCAGGGACAGGAGAGCATCAATTTTTATCAGAGCAGGTGAGAAGGCTTGGGTGTGTCGTAAGATTAGAAATTTCCAATGCAAATGCAAACTGTATCCTACTATGAGAGTAACTTTTATCAATTGGGAGAGCATGACTCTACAACTCGCCCTCTTTCAAATCTAAGATCAGTAAACTTGATCTTATCTCCCTCTCCTCTTAGCCTTTCACTTGCTGGTTTCTTCAATTATGGGGCTTTGTATTGGCCGCCATGGCTTTTACCCAACATTACTCTTTAAAGAAAGAGTACCTACTCAGCACTCCACATATTCACTGAATTTGGGTTGCCAACACGCATTGATTGCCCATGCCAAGGCAGAATTAAAAAAGTTTCTTATTTTTCATTGATGCAATTGGTGATAGTACGCATGGTCCTCTTTTTTGTAAATCATTAATTCTTCAGAGACTGATTTGCTATACTTTGTATAAAGAGATGATATCTCTTTTTCAGGACCTATGCTCATTCATATCATATGGTTGCAAGATTTTGAATGACAAATGTATGTTGACAAAGAGCAAGTTTGCCAATTGTCTATCCCTGATTCTTGTCAATGAAAAGGTAGCATTGTGTTATAAAGTATCTTTATCTGTTAACTCTATTGTAAGAACAGTTTGTTAAGGCCTTAGATTGACTGATCATTAGAGTACTCTACTAATTAGCACTCCTTACTTCAATTTGACATTCAGACCTCATTGGATGAATTCTGAGAGAAATCTAGGAGCTGCTGAAGAAGTAAATTTATCCATTTGAATGAATTTTAGTCTTTTTCTGTATTAAGTTGAAGGAAAAAATCGAAAACTAGAATAAAAATCAAAATTAGGGTTTTTTTATTTGAAATTCTATCTTGTAGAGATTGTTGCCAAAGGAAGTAGTACCCTTGCTGATTTCATTTCTTATGACATGTCTACCTTTGGCAATAAAGTCACTAAAAGTGAGTTTCCTGCAAGCGCTAGCAGCATCTTTTTATGGCAATGGAGGGAATATAGATCTGGTAAAACATTTTCTACTCTGATTTTTACCCATCTATTTATCATTTTTTTATTGCATCATACTTTTTTCAAACCAATTTGATTCATGTATTCATTGTCATGTGAAGTACGGAAATATAATATAATCAGGAGATTACCCTATTACATTTGTCCATTGTTTTCTGCTAATTTCTTTGGCTTCACTGAATTCAGTATTCAAATTTTCAGCTTGTTTGGTGTGGTGTTTTTTAGTGCTATTAGGAGCCTTCAAGTGATTAGATACCTTAATGAGTTGCACTTTTGGCTGGGTAAAACGCCTGTTGATTTTGCCAAGCATCAGCAGCTTCCTTCTAAATTCTTCATGGACATGCTGTCACAGGCTGATGATAGTGATAATGACAGTAATAGTAACAGTTATTTATAAAGGAATCACCTTTTCTGCAGCAAAATTTGTTAGTAATAAGGGCCTTCGTTGCACGAGAAGAAAATGAAAATTTAGGTAAAGTCAAAATCGGAAACCTTAAAAGAGTTTTTATAAAAGTTGAATTGTCCTCATTGCTTTATTTTGACAGTCTTCTAATAGAGCTTACCATGAACAAGAGGGGGAGCTCTCTTGATTAGTTTATCTATTTAAAGAGCTCCGCCTTAATCAATCTTTTATATATACAGTCTTGTAGTTGTATTTAGTTATACCTTGTAGTCTTTAATGTAGTAAATTGACTTGTATGCAAAATAGATGGATGAAAATTTTTAAATTGAGAAAATAATAGAATTTGAAACGCTTCAAACTTTTCCCTCCAAAAAGCATAGAGCATCATTATAAAAGTATCATTACTCCAGAAATAAGGCAACATTCAACGATTGATAAGATGAATGATTTTCTTGAAGGAAAAAGTTGTTGCAAAGATATCATATTCTATGATTTCATTTTAGGAGTTGCTGGATGACTTATTAGGAGCTACCAGTGTCTTTTGGGCAGTTTTTGACCCAGCAATAGGTGACTATACTGTGCAAATCAAAGCAGTTGATTGCATTGGGAGTCTTTGTACAAGGTAAAAAGTCAAACAACATTATCTTGCTATGCTATAGTCTGCCTACTTGAAGTTGCAAGTCAGTGATATCTGAAGCCAGAACCAAGTGCAGATAAAAGGGAAGATGGAAACCTAAATGGGACCAAACCATCAACATCTCCATCTATAGCTTCATGGAACTAATTCAATGAATTTTTTAATTGCTTTACTTGTATCCATCAGTTCTTTAGGGTCTTGATTGAGAGTGGTACCACAGAGGAAAGAGATATTGTATTAGAAGACAATTCTATGAATTTCAATGCAGCCTCTCTCAGTTGAACTCTGTGTAATGCAGTTAGGCAGAATGCAGCACAATCGAAATACAGGAAAATAAATTTGAATATAGAAGATATTTATTTACAGCCAATGCAATTAAGTAAGATATGCAGCTTCACCTTAGCTGGAATTTTTCTTGTATTTTCATACAACTCTTCTTTTGTTTTCAGAAATTCTTCCGGCATGTCTGTTGACAAGTCCTTTGTGAGGATTTTCTACCAGAAGGTCATGGATTTTCTCAGACTAATTCCGCAGTTGGAAAGTACTGATAACCTAGATTTTTGCAAGGTATATTATATGTTGCATCTATAAAAATTGTCAATCTTATTTTTCACAATTGAAGATGATTGCATCCTGCAAAATCTTTTGATCATTTCCTTGTAGAAAAATTCTTGAATTATTTCTGTTTTTGCAGCTTGTTGCGAAATCATTGAAAGTTCTTCAAAGCATAATATCATTGGTGACATTTCAAGATCACATTATTGAACCAGAATTTGCCATTGCACTTCTAAGGGTTTGTTCATGCCAAAAGTTGTCTTCATTTCTTTATCTTTTTCCTACAATTTTCCTGGTTTCAGTTTCCATTTTTCCTTTTTCTCTAAGATTCTAAAATTTTCCTTGAATTGTATTCAGATTTGTTAGAAATGTATGATTTTACAGCAGGTGTCAATTTTTGCAAAATATGCAACCAAGTGTGTCTCTTTTTCCAACAGGTTTATCTTGCTTATGGGTTACCTGGCTTTCAAAGCACTGTTGATAATTTAATCAAGAATTTGCCATCTGCCAGAACAGGTGAATTTTATTCAGTTTTACATGGTGAAGGTTGCACAGCCTTGTAATGGATGCAGTATAATACAGTTAAAGTTCATTGTACATTATAGCTATTTTTATGTTATTTGCAATATTCTTGGATGGACAGATGCATGGTTGAAGTTATGTCATTAGCGATAGGTACCTATTATTGACAAGTACAGTTTTTGGTTTTCTGAAAACTTTTCCTGGGACTTACTGGGTGTCATCACACTAGCAATATGAACCAGCCATCTTCTCAATTGTTTAGTTTTTCAGTATTTTAGAGTTTCAAAGGCAGGTATTTTTCTGCCAGAAATTCCTATTTAGCACATCAACAAAGTTGTCTCTTTAATTTCAGTACCAGTATTCGAAGCAGACGTTGTTTCGAAGAAAATAAAATCTCCCGTTGCAAAGCAAGTTGTGAAAAAGAAACGAAAAGCAAAGAAAAGCAGCAATAAAAAGAATTTTAAATCTCAAGACGAGGAGCCTAATTCCCAAGAGGAGTTGCAAGGTGCTTCAAAGAATCAAATGGAAAATGATGACATACTGCGGGTCAATACAAGCGATTGTTTGATTTCAAGTCAATCCAGCTCAGAATCGGAATTCTCTGATCCAGAATCCAATTATCGAAGTAGGCTAAGGTGAGTTTTCCAACCTCTGTCTTTACATAATCAGTTAGGTTAAGTAAAGTAAAGTAGGGTAAAATCAAGAGGGGCCCATATCTGGAACACGCATCAAGGAACATGTTGATCCTGAGCCACGGGCTCGTGAGATAGGATGGCCAGTTCCTTTCCTTTCCTCACTGCACCCGCAGCTGTACGCCTGTTATCAATTTACTGCCACGCAGCCAGCTTAATTAAGGGCATCCAGATACTGGAAAGGGCGTGGCTCGAACCCGCCCAGGACTGCAACAAGGGAGGTATACTCTTACCTTAATGCTAAATATCCGTACGGCATTTTTAGTATGTTAATTGAAGAATTATTCTGATACGAATACCGAAGAAATAATGCCTTTAAAAAGCAAGCGCAAAGTTGATTGCAAATAAGCTCAGTATGTCGATATAAATTTTCTAAGTCATTCGTATATATATATATTTGTCTATTATTATCTAACGGAGATTGAATGGAATTTCTTTTTAAAGGACTGCCTGCAGCCGAATACGTCAAAATGCCTGTAAATGCATTCAAGACATTTTCAAGGTGAGTTGAGACCAATTTCATTACACATTAAACTACAACAGCAAGCATCCGGAGAAATTGCGTTCTCCCTAGTTTTGTTAAATCAAATCAAAATGAAGTCGATTCAAATCGAGTAAAATTCAAATCCAGTAAAGCGGAGTTGAGTTTAATCTTTTATTGAAAAGCAAGTAGCAAGAAAACTAACCCAGCTTTTGTACTGAACACTCACCGAAGTGACAATTTACTAATTTACTGATTCTGGAATATTGTCCAAAGGATTATCTAAACGTATCCGGCGAAAAATTATCTGACCTTTGACTTCTGATCTTGTCTTGACAGATTCTACTTCTGCTAAGACAAGATTCGTCCCCTTTAGGTGGCTTTTTACGGTATTCTCTAGACACATGGGTAGCCTTTCCTTCGAAATTCTCCAAGCAGCTCAACTGTTCTTCATCAGTTCATGTTTTCATTTTAATGGCGGAAAATTCTTCAATATACTTCCATTGAAAAACCGCAGCTGAATTAGACTGGGGTTTTTAAACTTTATAGGTAACCACTACAATTAACTTTCTTCAAAATAACTGTAGATGCAAGTAATTTCTTCTTTTGTATTTATTTTATTTTACCTGATACACGTTTATAGTAGCTTTAAGTAATTGAAGTATTCATTCAGTCTAAATAATATTCGTTGTCATTGTCATTTTCTTCTAGATTTCAGATCGGCGTGCAAAGTTGTCGTCATGGCTGTTTCTTGTTCCTGATTCCGCTTCGCCAATCGAGCCCTCACTAATGTCGTGCTTCAAAAACGACCCATCTTCCAAAGTGAGATAATTTGCTTTTTACTTTTTTAAGTTCTCCAAGTTGCTCTGCTTAATATTACGGGCTTTATACTCTGTATAGTAGCACTTTACATAATAACACAGCACTAGGAAGCCACCAGAGGTCGACCAAGAAAAAGATACCGCGACGAGCTCCAAGTATCAATGGACAAGTTTGAAATACAGTCCCTGTCACACGCTACAGACCGCTCCGAATGACGAAGACTCTGCCATGCAATCGTAGAAGCTCTGACATCAAAAGAAATGCGAGATTTCAGGACCTCAGAAAAAGAAGGACGGACAACGCCTCCACCACCAACAGAGGGTACAACTGCCAAGCTTGCGGGGAAAAAAATGCGTTTCTGCCTTTGGACTGGCTGCACATCTCCGGATCTGCAGGAAGTAGCTATGTAACCTCCCCAGTCGTAGCCAAAACCAGCTAGACGCTTAAAGACAACATATTTTGTTCCGAAAGTGAAGCGCACGAAATATATATGTTGTCCTGGTAAATCGTAGTTAGTCTTCAAGAAAACTGTATTTGTGCTACGCAAAAATTTGTACGTCAATCCATCTGATCTAAGGCAGTTTCATTTTATCATAGAAGAATTATATTTACTCGAGATATTAAGATTAAATGGTACTAGAAAGAAATAGGCATTAAGTTTCCTTTTTAATCGTTTGACGAGAAATATCTTCTGATACTTAATTACAGGTGAAAAATTAGCCCTTTGCGTTTAAGTCATGCAAACAGATCAGCTCCCACAATTTGCTTTAGACGATTGAAGGTTTACTGATTTTGCATCGAAATCTGATTTTGATCACAAAAATCAACACCCGTTTCTCCTTGAAGAAGTTCAGATTACTCCACAATGAAATGACCTTTTTTATGTAACGTGGTTTGTTCGTGTACATTTTAGGTTCGTTTGTCAGCACTAGCAACCTTGATGGAATTCATCAACGATTCGAAACAGTATTTAGAAGCTGCTGTTGTAAGGTAAGGTCAGCCGCAGCGTATCAAAGTTTTTGCTGTGTTGTCTTGTACTCGCTAGGCTAGCTCGCGGTGACCGCAAAGCTAGTTTCTCCATTAACGATGTGTTAGTTGTCAGAAATCAGTAGAGAAAAACAAGTGCAAATCTATCGTTAACACAAGTGATTCTCTAAACATTTACAAAACATGAGCCGAGATGAGAAATTTGCTGCGTTGCTTTCAAAACTAACCGAAGTGTATATTGCGTCCCTAGATTGTGTCACACTACACAATGCGGCTATTCCAAAATGGTTTGGCTAAGAAATGGGCGTTGTGTAGAGCTTTTATTCAAGAGCTGCATGTTGTCTGCTTCCTATATAATTTTAATAACAGGTTTTGTGTGGTCAGTGAGAGATGATCTCAGTTATTGCCATGCCTCAAATTGCTTTCATATGTACGCAATCTACCACCAGAATTTCCCGCAGCGTCGAGCCTATTTTTATCAATTTGAACTATTTTTCAGTTGCTACTAAAGCTACTGCGTGACAAAGTTGCATTCATTGCTAAAGAGATGGCAATCAATTTGAGTGAACGTTGTTTTCTTTCAGATCACAACTCCATCAGCCCACCGCCAGATCCTTCGTCCCGTTTTCAGTCAAACTTAATTTGTCATTGATCGCTTTGCATGAAGCATTCATTGATTACTTCGGAGATAAAAGACCAGATTTTGCAATTGAAAAGGCATTGCAGGTATCAAAGTGATCCATCTTGATTTCGTATTCCACTCATTTTTTTGAAGCTAATAAGACCTGTAATGTGTTTTCTTTTGATTTTGTAAATTATTTTTTTCATATAAGCACGTTATTCAGTAACATTACCTGTTTTTAGCGGAGGGGTATCAGTGTAGTAGTTAATGCACATGTATACTCTTATAAAAGCCTGTGCTCGATACGTACGGTTTCCCGTTTTCGGGTGCTCTCTATCTGTCCATGTGTCCATGTGTCCATGTGTCCATGTGTCCATCTGTCCATGTGTCCATCTGTCCATGTGTCCATCTGTCCATCTGTCCGCCGATTGGTGCCCGGCATACAACTGAGAGGAAAGTGAGATGACTAAAGAAACTGGCAACTTTACCTCACAATGCCGTGCTTTAGGGTGGTACCCATGACCATCGAGAGGGGGGGATGGTGGGGTAGGAGGTCCGGGGCCTGGGCCCACGACAATTTTCTAAAAACATTCTTAGGCGTTTCGGAAACCTACTGGGGCCTGGTGCTATGAAATACCCAGGGGCCCGTGCTGGCTCTTACGGCCCTGATGGTGCCTCCTAATTAGTAAATTGGTACCTGGCGTACAACTGAGGGTTGAATGAGATGAATAAGGGAACTAGCCACAGTACGTCACAATGCCGTGGCTTAGGATGGTGCCTCTCTAACAAGGTGCTTCCTAACACCATTTCGAGTACGGAACTCAACTTCACTTATCCTCTATACATATATACAAAGGAGGAAAGGCGCGGGCCACCATACCTCTCAATGCTTTGGCTTAGGATGGCACCTCGCTAACAAGGTGTTCCTCAGCGCTCGTCTCTAGTATGGGACTCAGTATTACTTCGTAGCCTGAGCCGACCAAAAATGCCTGCAAAAGTATTCATAATTTATTGTTACTATAATTTGTATCAATATTATTTTCATGAAAATCTTTGTTGTCATTATCTTTATTATCATCATTATCATTACTATGTTGCTAATTTTCTATGAAGTACAATCCGTTGCCGAGTTATGTCCTATGACCTAGAGCAAGGGAAGGTAAAATGTCATGCACTTTATGACTGTCGCACTACGATAGTGAATCTTTTCATTGTATGAGTACAGTATATTCGGTCACATGGATAGTTCACGTCGCAGTAAATGAGCCGTCCCATTCAGCACTACCCTTTGCAATTCTTGCATACAAGGGTCCCTAGAATTCACTTGATATGGTCTTCAGTTTTTTTATATTATTACAATTATTATTATTTTCATTATCATCAGTATGATTATTTCTTATGTCATTATTGTTATCATAAATGTCGTTTATGTGACCATACCATCATACAGGACCCTAACGATAGCAGCATGCTTGACATGCTGATAGGTTATTCCTGTATACAAATTCGTATATTATTATCATTATAATTATCATTATTATCGTTATCATAATTCATATTATTCTTAATGCTACCATTGTTACTTTACCTTACCTCATTTATTATTATCGTCATATTTTTACTTTCTTTATGAAAATGTCGAATACTCGTTCTTTAATTGCCGTTTCCGGTCTAAATTGACGATTAAGCGATTATTTCATTCATTACTTAAAAAGATTCCCTTTATCTTTTAGTGTCTTTCCATTCTGGTGCTAAACACGCCGTATGAAAAAATTGGCACGGAGAAATTGTACAAAATATTCCAGATTATACCGAAATACTTGTGTGAATCAGGCAAGTGGATAATTCGACTATGCTGTCGTATTTTCAGACGTATGTCTGGAGAATAATCGATTTGAAGATGGACAGATGGCAAAGTTTTTAGAGCAACTGCCTAGAAAAGTCAAGAGCTCGGTACCAATGATGACAGTGGAGCATATAATTAGCACTTTTCGGGTAGTCTTTCCCGTGCGATAAGCCACCTGGGAACTATGATAACAATTTTATGATAAAATTTTCAATTATTTTAGGGCGATGACCCATTTAGCAGTGCTGCTTGACAAGGGGCCATCCATCTACATAGCTTTTGCGCTCTGCTTTAACAGAAGGAACTTTTCCTGGTCTAGTGAAATCGAAAAAGGAATGGAAACTAATGCGATGGAATTAGGCCACCCCGAAGGAATGCGTCGATTCGGTTCATGCCCAAATCCCAAGCACAGCTGCCAATGTTTGCATTGGTTAAATTCTGAGCCAGGGGTTGCCGCTAGCCCCCCATCGGGGTAAAAAGTTAAGTTTGCGACCAATCGTTACTAAACGCAAGCTTCTGTGGATCAATAATATAGCAAGCCCTCTTTTCGTGGACTTAGCCCTTCTGTCGTGAAATCCTGGCGACACCCTTGTTCTGAAGCCGTGTATGCAAACCGTTCCTTCATCATAATTTCGCACAGTATTCTTGCACTGCTTCATGGAAAGCATTTTCAGCATATTTCATGCGTAATACATTTTGAATGAGGAGCCTTGAATTAAATGTCGCATCTCTTCAGTTTCCTTTTCTTTAAATCACACCACGAGTAAGATGATCCAGCTGTTTCATACCACGTTTTTTATTTTGTACCTTCTCTATATTCATCGTACTGACCATTTGCTTGCTAATTACTTCATTCTAATATGATCCATCCTAATCGCCCTACAGCATTCGTCGTAATTTTCGAGCTATGTCCGTTTCTAGATACGAACGTCATCATTTCGTCATTAACTTGCCTCGCCGCGACACTTTCAGTCAGACCAGAAGACAGTCAAATCCAAGCTATGTTACTCGCCAATCCAAAATCACTGCAAAGACATCTTAGCATCCATCAGAACGATCGTTCCAACATTTTTAAGTCATGGCTGGTTCGGTACTGTTTCATTGAAATTGATCGTGACGATGCAGAGTCGGTCTCAGGTATGCTATTTGTTTACATTTTCAACGTAGGAGTTGTTTCATGGGTAAAAAAGCAAACAAGCTGTCTGAAAAATTTATGCAACGGTACATTGTTTAAGCAAGCATGGCAGAAGAAATCGATTTCGATTTAATCAAGGTACATAAGAAGTGCAAGGTACTTGGTGGTGGTAGGGGAAGGTAGTATCATTTAGTGCAATAAACTAACCAAGCTTTTAGGAGCCAGTGACTGCTGAAGCAGACTTCAAGAGTGGATATATGAGTAGGGTTGCTCATAGGAAGGGCATTTGGCCGTAAAAAAGGCCAGCCATCTGTTTAATGAACTTAAATGAATAAATACTGTCAATAGAGGCATCTTGTCAGGTAGACCAGCGGTGTACTTCTGGAAAGGCCAGATACGATAGTTCAAACTTGATTGACACCTGCGCTGACAAAAGCTGTCACAGGTTTAGAAGTACTTGTATTAGTGAAATGTCAATCGTGTTTAAATATTCATGGTTATGAAGATTGAAATAGAAAATAAAGTAGATCTTATTATCAGATATCATCTTCTTGTACCAAATTACGTTCATCTAACAAAGCTTAAGTGGAATAAACAACTGGCCTATGCAATTCTTTTTCACAGAAGCTGCAACCCAGAATAGAGTACAAAATCAATCTCTCCAGTTGCTCAAGATAGTTGTGCAATTTTTCCCCTGTTTTATAACAAGGTATGTTATTTTATTTTTACCCTAGTCGCATTCAATAATTTTTTATACGCACCATTCTACCTTAATTTCAAAGGTAGACATTTGGATACTGAGAAGCTTTTTGCTTACAGAGCAGTGTCCAGGTCCCTCCTCTCGATGTGACCAAACCTCGTGATTCCTATGCTCGGAATCACAGAAAGCTGATGACTCTCCTCACTCTAAGTGAGAGTTTAGCTGATGGTGGATTCAAACCACTGACCATAGGATAAATGTGCAAGAATCTTACCACTGAGCTTTCCTGACACTCGATCGTGGCACTGTAATTTTGATCAAGAGAAAAGCAAAGCTAATACTTACATTGAATTGATTAGTGGGAGGAAAGTTGAAAGCAGAGATGCTCACTCATGGACATAATGTTAAGTGATTTTTAGCTCTACCTCGAACTCACCTTTCACGTAGAGTGAGGAGAGGGGCTGTTTCTATGCACTTCAAGGCTTAAGAATAGCGATCTGTTTTAACATGGAAAGCAAAGCAGGAACACTGATAAACATGCATAGCTCTTTATTAATGTCCTAAGATTTTACCTTTTAACGCTAGGTTGAAAAACGAAATGACATACAGCGTCACATTCTCGATTTCGAGCGTAGCGGAAACCAGAGACAAGGCTCTGAGTTTTTTCTAGGGAAATTGAGTTCATGAGGTAGTTTCCCGTTGCCTTCATTACCAATGGCGTTTTAAAAGTGTCACGTGGAGAAATCGAACTGACACCCCTGTATTGTGAGTTCACATGCTTAACCACTACGCCACGGCACCACTCTAAACAGCATAAGTCAATATTTAATGCCATGGTATATGTCCAAGCAGGAAGTAGCCTCAGCAATTTCTCTTATAGCAACAAGATATCGAATTTATATCTGCAACAACAGCTATTGCTTGCTTTTTAGTTTTTATTATAAAGTCATTCCGAAGGTATTCCTGCTAGGACTTCACAAGTTGGCATCTCAATGACGATTCATTTTTTAGAAATTCGTCTATTGTTCTGGCAGATAGATTTGTTTGATTATTTTGCTTTGCAGTGCGGAGAGAAAAGATTTGATAACTTCGATTAGCGACAAGTACATAAAAATGAGTGATTGTTCGCTGTCGTTTCATTCAATCAAGGTTTGTGATTGATCAGTCTCATTTCAACTTTAGTCACTGAATACCTCATTGCCAAAATGTTTTTTTCTCAACTCTGGGGTGGATCTGTTCATACTCCAGAACAGAAAACCCAGTGGACGGAAACCCTTGGCTTATCCTTCAGCCGGAGTTTAAAACCACTCGTAATCTGAAGCAGAATTGGCAGCCTCGTTCCGATACTTCAAATCGAGACTAAATATATTCGAGGGTTTTTGACATAAACTAAATCGTTTTTCTTTTCGTTCTCTAACTTGAATTAGATTCCGGTTTTTATAATATTTCTCTGTCAAAGTCAAGAGCTCATATCTGGATTTCATTTTTGGAATAATTTTGTTCTCTGCAACTAGCTTCTAGAAGAGTTTGGTAAGAGTTTTTCCAAGATGAATTCCGAATTTGAAAAGTGCTGTAAAGAGGTAGATAAAGATTTTGTTTATCAATTCATTTTTATCTTCATGTCGTATAACGCATAATTTTACCTAATTGGAAATGTTAGTAATGAAGTATGGTAAGCGATGCAAAGTATGATGGAATAAAGGATATTTATCATACATTTATAATCTGATTTTCAATCAAAACTTGACTTTCCAATATTATCGAAATAATAGCGAAGATCAAGTCTTGGCATGTTTTTCTTTTTTTTGTACTTTTTTTATACATACTACCTAGATTTCAAAGGCAGACATTTGGACAACAGCTTTTTGCTAATCGAGCAGTGTCCATGTCCTTCCTCTCAATATGACCACACCTCGTGATTCATATGCCTGGAGTTACAGAAAGCTGTTGGCTCTCCTCATTCTAAGTGAAAGTCTAGCTGAGGTGGGACTCGAACCACTGACCATCGGATCAATACGCGAGAATCAAGAATCGTTCTGAATTATCTACGTTAGTGTTGGATGAAATATGTTAAATGAATGACGAAAAGGAACGAAGATTGTACTTAAAAGTCATAAGAACAAAGAAATTAGGTGCAACTGAAAATCACGAGTGGGAAAAAAGTATATTATATGCGATGTGCTATGTGCGATGTTAGCGATGATTCGGGGTGCTAAAATGATTTGAATGCCACAATTGGTGCCAACAATAAGAGTAACTTCTTCATCAGGTAAACTAATCAGTTCCTTTTGTCGCCATGTTTCATCCCCAGCTTTCCCCGCTTTTCAATTTACTCCTGGGTGGACAAATTAAGAGCGCCCAGTTACGGGAACGAGCAGTGCGGGGTAGCAATTCGAGCCCGGCACCTTCAGCACACACGAAATGTGTTATAAGATATTAAGATGTATATTAAGATATGTTTTTCGTTTTTCAGGAAATCGAGTTTTGGAGAGGTGTTTTGAACGGTCCTCTGATAAAACTCTTCCAATACCAAGCGCCTGTTTTCAAAATACTTTCTGCTGCTTGTGACGTTTTGGCAACAGTCAGTGCCGCCTGCTTCGAATGTTTGAATGCAAGTTGGACATTTTACATGCGATATTAATATTTTGATTGAAATTTTGATGTTTTGAAGTTAAGTTTAACGTTTTTAAAGAAAATGAAGGTAAGATAGCAGCTTGCTTTTTTTGGACTCTAACACATACTCACACAAGAGTAGAGCGACCCAACAGTGCATACTACTTACCTGAAAATATGGCGATGGAAGATTGCATGCAGTGGAGATTTTTTAGAATCATTTAAACTAGATGAACACTTTGCAATCAAATGGTTTGTACAAATAGTAAGTCAAAGAACGAGTATAGATTAATGGAAGAATCATGTTTAGTTCGGGAAACCAACCTGACGGGTTTAAGTGTAATTGAGATGAAAGTTGAAGCCCGAATTTAGAAGCAGTTCTGAGTAAATTCTTCAGAGGTTTTTTAATGACGATTTTCTTCTAGATACGAGATCAAATAATGATTAAAACGCTGCTACTTGGGGCAGCTGATGACGTTGACATACCTGTCAAGGTGAGTCGATAACATAACACTCGTCCTTAACGTCGACCAAAAATGCGACCGTTTATATGTAACATCTTCAATTCGCAAAGTCAGAAGTCTTGTTCATGTATGGAGCAACTATTTTTAACCTGTCAAGATAACGTTCAAGGTAAGGTGGGCTGTTCATTGTTTTAACTAGGATCAATGGTCAAAGGCTAGGAACGGAGTCAGCATTGAAGCCATTGTTTTAGGGGTAAGGTCAAGGGCGTAAGTCATAAATTAAGGCTAGCAAAAGTGCAGATTAATGAAAATTTCATTGTTGCTACTTACCAGTCTGAAATTTTTCAATCCATTTAGGTCGAATTTCTCTCCTGAACTTGCTTTCTAACCGTTATCAAAGCTGCTGTTGGCCTTTTAAAATGTTATGTACTTTCGATTTCTTTCACCCGATCATAAATGGCTTACGCAAATTGCAAGAGATCATGATATTTTCTCTCGATGAATCTACTGTCAAGATTACTTATTTTGTAATTAGTAATTGTGAGGCGCGTGCCATCTGTTTTTTCAGTCTGCTGCTATAAGAGCACTTGGCATTCTTGTGACCTACCCGTTTGTGAAAGAGGTATGATTAAATTTTCTCAGAATGCACTCCTTTAGCGGCTGATTTTAATCAAGTTTTTGACAAATAAAGCCATCAGTCAAGGATCACAAATTATTCAATCGATCTTTTCAATAAATCAACCAGTTAACCCACAATCAATCAGACGTTCCGTTAAATCAATGAGTTAATGAAGAAGTTAATCAATTAGTCAATTAATCGATCATTCAATTACTCATTTCATCAATCATTTTTTATCTTTCAATGAATTGATTAATTTCATAGTCAATGTATCAATCAATCAAGCAGTCAATCTGTCAGCCAATCAGTAAATCCATCAATAAAGCAATCGATTGATCAGTTATTGATTAGTGATTCATTTGATCATTCGATCAATCATTACTTCAGTCGATGAATCAATAAATCAGTAAATCCATCAATAAAGCAATCGATAGAACGATTATTGATTAGTGATTTATTTGATTATTCGATCAATTATTACTTCAGTCGGTAAATCAATGAATCAGTAAATTTCTCAATCAGCCAATCGTTTTGTCATCATGTTGCAATATATCTAATTTCTCATGCAAGCAGACTACTTGATAATTGTCAAAGCTCTATTTGAATTTATAGAATTTTTTCTTCTATATCACATTTGTTTCTTATTTCGTTGGTTTTTTTATTATTCCTTTCGTCAGGACGATTCTTTCCTTATCGATGTTGGTGGGATGATTTTCAAGCAATTGACATCATATTCGCTAAACGTTAGGACCAAAGCTGCTTGGTCACTCGGTAACTTCACTGATTCTGTTTTGAAGAACAAGTAAGCAATGCTCGCTTTTATTCACTTCTGGGGGACCTTTTTCGAAGTAACTGATTAGCTTGTGACGTCAAAGATCGTCCATCAAGCAACTGAATTAAACATATGTTAAAGATGTAAAAGTTGGACTGAATTTCCTTACATTTTATCATTCGATCTCACATGGATTAAGCCCAACATTTGAGTATTCAACCCTCCATCGAAGTGCATAAAACGTGTGTTCCCGTCTCGATGTGCAGATAGATATGACACAGACGCGTTGCTATTGCTACCACCAGGGCCCAGTTCCCCAACACAAATTTCTAAAAAAAAGAGCCAAGCCCTCATTGAAGAGTAGTTCTGGTACCGAAGTGATTAAATTTCAATTCAACAGAATCGCAGAAAGAAATGAAGACAGAGCCGAATTTTCTGTCAGTTTCATCCGTGAACTTCTTACAACGTGTAAAAATGCTGCATTGGATCACGATAAGGTAAGACTATAATCCATTCCTACTCTCGTGAATGTTACGTCACAAATTTATATTAATCCTTTTTTGAATTTGCTCAGCTTATTACTGTTAGATGTAACTATTAAAAGGAAGATGTTTGTCGGACATGCTGGAAAAGTAAAGTAGTCAAAAGGGACTGGTGCAAAGTTACTTTGTGAGACAATCAAGTCGTAATTTTTGGGAGCACAATGCATGGAAGAAGGGACATTACTCTGAAGTTTGAATGCCACTGATAAGTGAGGAGAATGGTAAAAGAATAGCTCAGTTCGGGGACAGCTGAAGCAAGAGTAATTACGTCGCGCCATCCGTAAGGCTACCCGTAGAGAAATTGGCAGCGCAATCCGTAAGGAACTCCGAAGAGCAATTGGTAGTGCAATCCGTAAGGCTATCCGTAGAGCAATTTGTAGCGCAATCCGTAAGGCTATCCGTAGAGCAATTGGTAGCGCAATCCGTAAGGCTATCCGTAGAGCAATTGGTAGCGCAATCCGTAAGGCTATCCGTAGAGCAATTGGTAGCGCAGTCCGTAAGGAAATCCGAAGAGCAATTGGTAGCGCCAATATGATTTAAATGAGAAGTAACATGGTTGGAAGTACAACTCATATCATAAAAGAGTCTGGTAACTGGTTTTAGGTCGACTTCACTCAGAATGAGTGACGTCAGTTTTGCAGCACTTTGTTTCTACAATAATAACGATAATCATAATAATAATCCCGTATCTGAATATGACCAGTACTCATGGACATCCTTACTTATGGAGTAAGAGGGTGTGTACCTCACTGTCAGTGAAAGTTATCGAGCCGCTGGCAGTCAAAGCTCCGTGAGCAGTTCATTGATCTCATCACATTGCTTGACGACATTTGCTATTTTTGTCCAAGGTTAAAGCGAACGGAGTGAGAGCCATTGGAAACGTGCTGAAATGGATTCCTTTGTGTTCCTCAGGTTGGGTCAACTTCGTTTTGCAAGCTCTGATTGACAAAATTCCTTTAAATTTCAAGTAAAGCTCTCTACGCAAATTTGAATCCATCAATTAAGAAGCAAATCAGTTTTTCTCAATCTAACACCCAGTCAGTTTCCCCTTGCTCGTTGCATCTTGCATCCATTCACACATTAATTCATAATTTCCTTTGTGGATTAAATAATCAAACATTCTTTATTTCTTATTTCCCCTCATCCTTTCATTTCCTTCTACGTTGATTGATTGATCAATTCCATACGTTTTAAAACCCAACCAGGGGGATGTTACAAGCTAGGGATGCCTTGCTTCTAGTCGTGAGCCCCGATAAATTGAGAAGGGTGGTGGCAGGTAGGACAACCGCTTGTCACAACTCTATGCAAACTGAATCGACGACGCAGCCTACTGTTAAAAGACAGTCTAGATGGAATAGCTTTGAACAGGAGCTTGCCACGGAAAGAAGACGATGCGGAGTAGAACTCCCTGCATTGGCGACCCCAGTTAAGTTGATCAAAGTCACACAGAAGATTAATAATAGTAATCTGTCAGAATAACGGCGCAGTATACTCAAGTTCGGGCGTAGCAGATACAGCAGGGATCTGCTTTTTTTCTATGGAAGCCAGCTTTATGAGACGGTTTCCCGTTGCCTTCCTCACCAGTGTCATTTTTATTGCGGCACTTGCATGATTTCAACTCATAATCCCTGTGCTAAGAGTCGGCACGATGAACCTAATTTTTCGAAATTTATTACCTTCTCTTATCTCATATGAAGCTATGTATCAATCTTTTTCGAAATAAAATAAGATGACAAACAACACTACACGAATACAACACTACACGAATACAACACTACACGAATACAACACTACACGAATACAACACTACACGAATACAAGACTACACCAATGCAACACTACACGAATACAACACTACACGAATACAACACTACACGAATACAACACTACACGAATACAACACTACACCAATACAACACTACACCAATACAACACTACACCAATACAACACTACACCAATGCAACACTACACCAATACAACACTACATCAATACAACGCTACACCAATACAACACCATACCATTACATCACTACACCATTACATCACTACACCACTAATAATCTATAAACCATACAAACTTTCATGGATTGCAGCGAACTTTTCCTCGCTATTTAAAGGCTGCTTTTTCCTCATGTTGTTTCTTTCATTTTATGAATGGCAGTTTTATGCATCATTATCACACTCCTCTACAGAGAACCATGATCTTAAGCTCATTATCGAAGATGTTATTCATTCCCTCATTCAAAATATTTCATCTGGACCAATGAAGGTAGGACGCATTGCTCTGTAATTTCCTTTATATTTTCATAATCAATGAAGAAAATTTTTTAGAGCGCAGGATTTCTTCATTGTATTTTTAATTTTTTTATTTTCTAGCATTTAGTTTTGATTATTTTAACCATTGATTTGTGATTTGGTTTTAATCTAATTTACTGTTCGTGCCGTTATCATGGATTATAGTTGATGTTTTTGTTGGAGGGTCCCTTGAAACCAGCTTATGCTGAAGGACGACCCTCCTTTAAATGAGTAGATATGAAATATGAATATAGTGCTGCCATATGTGTATATTTTCATTTTAATTTCATGGTCTCTTCATTTGAAATATCCATAGAGGTAACACGAATTTCAGCTTCATGGATGTTTTTCAAATTTTTTTTTTTTGTTTATAAAGAAAGAGAAATGATTGAGCAGTTTCTACGATCAAAATAAGGTCTAAATTACACAAAACGATAATTACTTAAAAATCTAATATAAGTATCAAAAGATCAAATGAAACTTGAAATACAGCTATTGGGTGGCTTCTTGAAAGTTGTCCAGTGGGGTGCTAGTTTATCTTTCAGAGTTAAACTCCTTCCACTTAAAGCTCAGCTAAGCACGCTTTATCCGTTCGAACTTCGATTCAGCAACGACGAATGGCCTGTTTTCTTGTGTTTTCTTATCATTGGAAACAGCTCATTTTCAGTTCTCGTATTTATTGGTCAACAGGCTCGATGGAATGCTTGTTATGCTTGTGCAAATATGTTCCAAGGAGGCTCACTGTCTTGCGGTGGAACTGTTTGGACGGTAAGAATTTTGCTCGTAACGATGGTATAGAAGATGCGGAACAATACTAGCTGCTTTGCCATTCATATGTTGAACCCAGGTCTGATCTTCTAAAGACTGTAACTGCAATATTGCAACCTCACGGCTTCTCCTCTCCTCTCCTCTCCTCTCCTCTCCTCTCCTCTCCTCTCCTCTCCTCTCCTCTCCTCTCCTCTCCTCTCCTCTCCTCTCCTATCCTCTCCTATCCTCTCCTCTACATCTAGTGCAAGTTATCTTATACGGTGATGAAGGAATTCCTATCGATCTTCATAAGAAACTACTAGAAGCAGCTTTAATGTTTGTACGTGCAGCAGATATATTTGAATGAGCCTTTGCTACGCCCATCCTTTGATATCATCCTTTCATTTAACCTATATTTTCATCAATGTTTATATGTGTAATTGTCTTTTTCTTTGATGTTTATTTTCTATTCATTTGTTTTCTATGTTAGGCCATAGGGTTGATATGGAACGTCATACTCCATGCGGTATCGTTCCTTGAAATTGTCGGTGCATGTAAATTATGATGGAATTATGAGAAAAGCTTTTGCTCGTTACGATTGAAGGAATTCCTTTGCTATCTTACAAGTATAGTTAGTGATCAATTCCAACAATTTCTCATTGCTTTACACAAAAAAGATAAAAAATATTGACTGACAAACCTTGGCTTGTCGTCTACCACAGAAGTAGAATGTTTCCCAAGAAATTTTCTCTCTCTCTCTCTCTCTCTCTCTCTCTCTCTCTCTCTCTCTCTCTCTCTCTCTCTCTCTCTCTCTCTCTCTCTCTCTCTCTCTCAGGGTCTCTCTCTCTCAGGGTCTCTCTCTCTCTCTCTCTCTCTCTCTCTCTCAGGGTCTCTCTCTCAGGGTCTCTCTCTCTCTCTCTCTCTCTCTCTCTCTCTCTCTCTCTCTCTCTCTCTCTCTCTCTCTCTCTCTCTCTCTCTCTCTCTCTCTCTCTCTCTCTCGTGGCTCTCTCTCTCTCTCTCTCTCTCTCTCTCTCTCTCTCTCTCTCTCTCTCTCTCTCTCTCTCTCAGAGCTCTCTCTCTCTCAGAGCTCTCTCTCTCTCTCACACACACACACACACACACACACACACACACACACACACACACACACACACACACACACACACACACACACAGAGGCTACACTCAGTTGCTCACTTTGGATGATATTTGAATGAATTTTATGGTTTTTTATATCAATTATTTGATCTCAGGATCCGCTGTTAACTGCACTTGGAAATGCTATGAAAGATTGCAAGAATTTCAAGGTTTGATGTTTAATGAGATTTCTTGCAGCTCAAAATTTGCCAAATCATTGTTAGTATCATTACCAAATGCCCCCATGATAAGAACGTCTTCAAGCCAACGTTATTAGGCCTCAAAATGTTTTTGAAATACGGATAGCTATTGACCGTCATTTAGGAGAGGAGTTTTTCCAACTAGATTCCTTCTGACCCTCTGATCAGGTGAACTAGCGTATCTGCTGCAGTCCGCCACTTAACTCATTTCGTAATTTCCTAGCTTGAACACTTATAATTTACCTATAGACAATGGGAATAACCGAGAGAAATATTTGGAATAACAGAATTTGATTAAAATCTCAACAACTGGCAGTTCTCAGGACCTTCGAGGTTATTTTCATATCTAGATTGAGGGGAGTTCCTAGCTATCTGCAATTCCTAGCGTTTAAGAATGCGAGCTGCAGTCACATCAATTCGGAGGACCTGGACACTGCTCGATGTGCACTTCTAAGGGTGATAAAATGGAAGAGCAAAATGACAGCGATGAATACGAATTAATGTTTACCTTATTTCCGTCTCGCACCACAATTTTTTGAGCTTCTCTCAGACGGAATGACCCAATCCTGAACTTAGCCATATTTCTAGGTCCGTATCAGCGCAGCCTCGGCCTTGAGCATATTGAAATTCCGATCAAATTTTGGAAGCACTCTCCTATTTGCACGGACATGGAATAATGCAGTCGGAGCTTTGCTTTCATCAGAAAATTTATCGGATTTTACCGAATTCAAATTCAAGA